>JABCJV010000338.1:0-115421 GCA_013184325.1 Fusarium luffae
CCCATTCCCCCTCATTGGTTCCCCTCCCCTCATGCTATTGCTCGGTATCATCCCGCGGGACTAATCCCTACCCAGATCAAGTGCAACGGTCAACGCCCGTCATGCATCAATTGCCAGACCTACGAGAAAGAATGCGTCTACGAACCCGTTCCCGATGTATCCAAAGCCGAAGGTCGGCAGAGACATCAGCGCCTAAAGAGCAAATCCGTCAAGGCGAGGACTGCGAGTCCCAGCGCTACGGTAGTCCCCGGATCATCAGTCACCGGTGAAAGTGAAGCAGATAGTAGTCAGCAAAGAAGAAGAAGTCATGATGGCGGTAGTAGTAATGACGCGAAATCCATCACCGCTGCACCACCTGCACGCCAACAGTCCTGGGATTCACCAGCTTCGCAACCCATGGATCCAGGCGTCGCGCGTCTCTTGGTGCTAGCAAATGGCGAATCAAGTTACCACGGTCGCACAAGCGCGCTGTTCGAAGATAATGCGCAAGATCAGGAAAGACCGGTTGAGCAGGAGAGTAATCCTCGCATGCCGGACCACTGGGTAGAACGAGGTCTTATCGCTGAGGCGGCCAAGCAGCGTGGGTACCTCTTCTTATACTTGTTGAGTGATAGACTAACGTGTCATGTCAAGGCCAATTGGAGGACATTCACTACAGCAAGGGCCAACTCGACTTTGACGGCGTCGATCCAGACCTGGGGATGCATCTCCTCTCACTCCACTGGAACCGCCAGCACCACTCATTCCTGATTACATACCGCCCGGCTTTCATGCGGGACATGGCCAGCGGTGGACCCTACTTTTCAAAACTTTTACTCAACGCAATTTACTTTGGTTCTTCCAAGTTCAGTCCACGGTTGGAAGTGCGGAAGGATCCCAATGATGTACGCACCGCAGGATGGCGGTATCGCGAGAGGGTGCGAGAGTTGCTTGGTGGTTCGTTGGATAGGAGTGATATTACTACTATCCAGGCGTTGCTCGTCATGACGAATTCCTTGTTTGCACTTGGTGATGAGCGGAGTGCTGCTTGGTTGTATGCTGGTCTTGCGTTTAGGATGTTGATTGACTTGGGGTTACATGTTGATCTCACAAACTCGCAGTTGTTCTCTGACGAAGATCTTGAGATTCGTCGACGTGTCTTTTGGGGAGCTTTCGGTAAGTCACTTCTCTTATGATGATCTCAGTACTAACCATCACAGTGGTCGACAAGATCCAAAGTCTCTACCAAGGCCGTCCCGTCACACTCAAAGAAGCAGACGCAATGGTCCCCATCAAATTCGTTGACACATACTCCGAACTCGAATTCTGGCAACCGTTCGCTTACTCGACGTCCAAGAACAACTACACCGGTTCACCAGCATACAGTATCTCGACTTTCACCGCATTATGCAAGTTGTCAATTGTGATGAGCGATATCATGAGTACTATCTACACGGTACGCACGACCGAGCAGAATCCGGGCGAGTTGTCCAAGATGTTGGATAAGTTGCAGACGAAGTTGCGTGAGTGGCAGGAGTCTCTGCCTGATCATCTTAAGCCGGAGGTGATGAACCAGCCTGGTGCTGAAGTTCCTCCGCCTCATGTTCTGAGTCTTCAGTAAGTCACTCCTCTCAATTGATGGATCAGAAACTGACTACATAGCGCCATGTATAATGTTCTGGTCATACTCCTCCACCGTCCTTTCGTCGCAGACGGTCACCTCTACAACACATTCCGCTCAATATCAGTCGACTCAGTCATAAAATGCTCCGCCGCAGCATCAAGCATCTGCAGCCTACTCCGCGCCTACCATCGCGCATTCTCCGTCCGTCGCGCACCATATCTCATCTCGTACGCAACCTACGTCGCAGCAACAATCCACTGCCGCATCGCCGCCAAAAACGGCAAGGGCTCTACAGCATATCTCAATCTCATGACATGTCTCGCAGTGTTCAAAGAGAACCAAGAGACTAATTCCGCGGTTCAGAAAGCTGCGGTCATTATCCACCGGTTGATGAGCAAATATGGTGTTGTGGTGGAGGATATTCCTGATGACGCACTAGAAGCGGAACCCGCCACACGGACACGCGATCAACAGCCTCAACCACAACAGCGACCACAGCAAGTCACCAATTTCGAGGGTCCCCCGACAAATAGGCAAAGCGAAACATCACCACAAGCAGTTCCAACTGTGGAAGTAAACAGCACCAGCGCCGTTCCCTCTCCCGGGTCAGACTGGATCAACATCGACGGCATCATCCAAAGTTTCCTCCGCGACAGCGACCCAAACATGAACCCCGAACTAGCCACCTACGGCCCGAACCAGAACCAAATCGGACCCCAGTTCCAACCCCCGAAAATACCTCAGGATGGAGAACATTACCTGCACCAGCAACAACCCGTCTACTTCCCCGCAAATAACTTTCCCGCGGGTATGAATCCGCCTCCAGTCATGGAGATGGAATGGGGTCAGAACCAGAACCAGTATTGGTCATCCAATCAAGATGCAGCGTTTTTGGAGGACCCCATTTTCGGGTTTAACGGGTCTAATTCGGGTGAGTTTCAGTACATGGGTCGCTGAGATCCCGTCTTCCCGCGGGATTAAGACACCAACGGATCAGACGGCTTGTCCCACGGCAGTGGAGTCGCCGTTCCCGGGGCATGACACTCCGGGGCAGGATACCATGTCATACCAAGCCCGAGAAATGGCGAATTCTATGGATGCAAACAAGATTTATAACTGTTTTGTTTTCGCTTACTTCTAAGTAATGTTTACTTGATCCAATTGCAGTGTAATTACCATACCAAATCAGATTATACTCACAAACCGCCATCATGGCTATCGAAATTCCCCAAGCAGAGGAGCACTATCCTACCCGCCATGCCCTCTCCTGCGTGTTGATGCGCGCAGGAACATCAAAAGGTCTCTTCATCCACCGCAAAGACCTTCCCGAAAAGGAATCCGAATGGGCACCTCATCTCATCTCAGCCCTTGGCTCCCGCAACAACGATACAAAGCAAGTTGACGGTGTCGGCGGTGGCTCCAGCACAACTTCCAAAGTTGCCGTCATCAACATCTCAGACCGTGAAGATGCAGACGTTGACTTCACTTTCGTCCAAGTCGCCGTTGGAAAAGAATCAGTTGACTTTTCAGGAAACTGTGGAAACATGAGCTCTGGTGTTGCACCCTTCGCTGTCCAGGAGAGACTTGTTACTCCCAAGCCAGGACAAACGGAGATTGATGTCAGAATCTTCAACACGAATACTAGCAGAGTCATCGTCGAGACCGTTGAGTTGGACCGAAACGGCGATTTCAAGGAGGATGGCGACTTTTACATTCCCGGCGTTAAGACAGCTGGCAGTGAAGTCAAGTGCGCTTTCGTCGATCCCGCTGGAAGTATGGTCGGATGCCTGTTCCCTACTGGTAACAAGCAAGATTGGCTGGAGGTTGATCCTACAGCCCTCCTACCTAATCTCGCACCCTTCAAGATCCGCGCTACCTTGATTGACGCTGCGAACCCCTTCGTCATGGTCAGCGCTGCATCAGTCTCTGAACTCCTCAAGTCTGATGATACACCTGAGACCAAGCACGCTCTTATCGAGACGATAAGATGTCAAGCTGCTGTCGCCATGGGCCTCGCGAGTTCCACTAAGGCCGCAGGTCTTACCCGCGGTACACCCAAGATTGCTCTCCTCTCACCACCCAAGCGATCACCTGACAGCAAGACACCCGATATCTTCGTCCAGTCTTACTCAATGGGCCTTCCCCACCCTAGCTTCCAACTCACCGGCGCTGTCTGTCTCGGTTCAGCAGTGAGCATCCAGGGCACCATCGCCGCTGAACTATCTGCTCAAGTCGAGGGACCTCCCACACCTGAGCGCACGCCATCGCCTGTATCTGAAGAGGGTCGAGATATGTCTAGTAAGAGACAGGTGTTGATTGAGCATGGAAAGGGAACTATTCCTGTCTTGGTGGAGAAGAAGGGAGATGATGAGATCGCTAGCTGTGCTGTGTCTAGAACAGCGAGGAGGCTGTTTGAGGGCCGAGTTATTTATTACCTTTAAGTTTTGGATGATTGCATTGGGCGGCGTTAGATATCACATGAATTGATCTTGCATATTCCCGTTTACATTTTGAGAACAGAACAGTGAATTACTGTACCTTGCAAAAGAATGGCCTAAGGATTAGTCTAACCTTTCATAAAGTCGTCAAAATATTTCATCCTTTATGCTTTCTTGCCACTGACTTATCATAACGGATGAGAAGAAGCAATTTTGGGTCAGGGACGTGTGTCAATCAGCCAATTACCTTTCTGATCACGTCGTAACCCCCTCGCCTGGCCCCGTTCAATGTTCTAGTGTTGCTTGGAGCCATTGACTGTTTTTTCACCAAGGTCACCGGAGTTCAATCCGCACACGCCTGCTGCAACGGACGGGAACGGGTGCCGTGAAAAGTCAGAAGGCTCTGTTATCTCATGTAGTTGTTGTCCCATTCAAAAGGGCAATATCATGACCGCCGTGGCGTGGAAGACCGTTGGGAATAGCATACATTTGAATATGTAGTTGTACATGAATCATCTTGGAATCATCCTTGCCAAGTTCAACCTTCTGCGTCGTCGACCACTCCCCAATCCCTTGTCGGAAGATGTCTTGGGCTTTTGCAATGTTAGCACTCAGTAGAGGTAGCAGTGGACGTCAACTGCCTACCATCTTGGCCTCAGGGGCCGGCAGCTGGTGCTGGTTGTGGCGATATGATGCTGGAGTTGCTGCTTCGGCTTCTGCCTAGGGCGGAGCGAAGGCCATGGGACGTGGAGGAGACGGTGGCAGTGGGGCTGGTGGCGGTGATTTTGTCGTCGGAGGCTTCTTTCGACCCGGGCTGTAGTAAGGTTAGTTAGTCCATGTTAGACAATGGGGAGGTGCTGATGATAGTTACGGTCGGCTTTTTCTGTAGTGAAATTAGCATTGAGCAGTAATGGAATGGAAATGGATTGAAATAATGTACCTTGGCGGCCCTGGGGGCCGGCTGGCGGGAGGTTTGGGGAGGAGGAGGTCGCGTGGGAGGTGGTGGAGGAGGCGGGGCGGAGGCGCCGGTGGTGGTGCGCTAGGCGGAGGTGGTCTGCTTGATATCAGTGACAGATGTTTCAATTGAATCGAGCGCTACTTACGGGCCCTCGAGGGGGTTGGCCCCCGCGGCCGTCGCGTTTGCCGCCGCGGTTGTTTTTTTTTTGGCTGCAGTTTATATTAGCGTGCGGCTCGTTGGGAGATGCAAGGTTCGGAGCGGGCAGATTATCGCGGTCGTGCCGCCGGACACGGGCGGCGAGGGGGCGACTAACCGGGTCCCGCCCCGGCTCCGTAGAGTTGATCCCGCCCCCCACGGAGAGGGTGACGATATGGGCGGGATAAAAATGCCGTGATGACGGTGATAATGGCGATGAGAGTTCCGGTGTTATAGATGTTGGTAGTTGTTCTAGACTCGTCAGCTTCAGCCTTGTCGGTAGGAAGGAGAGCTCACAAGTTTGTTGTTGGTAAGGATGACAGGAGATAAGAATGGGCTCGGCATCGCGGATCGCTCCGCGTCGATCTTCTCCCACTCCTAAGAGGATAAACAGTCAATAATTGTCCTGGGAGGAGTCATTGGCTATTCACTCACAAGAATCTTCTTGAGTACCTCCTATGGTGTCGTCGTCGTCGTCCTTCCTCTCGGCCTTCTCGACCTTGTGGCCCGCATCTCGGCCATGCGCTGCGCGCCCGTACTTCTGGGTCAAAAGTTAGTGACCGTGATGGATATACTGCATCTAAAAGGGACTGACTCGGTGCTGGTCAGACATTTTGTCGTTGGCGGCTTGCGGAGAGGTGCGAGGACTTCTTGCGGAGAACGCGCGCATTGCGGCAAAACGAAAGGATGTTTGATGCAGGAGGAAGAAATAATTTTCGCTGGGGGAACGGTAGCTCGGGTATGTCTCTTCTTGCTGTCGAACGCGGCAGGTGCGACACCAATTGCGGTTGGCCAGAATAGTTACGGACTTTCGGAGCTATTCCATGGAATTCTACTGGTGCTTTCCCCAGGTATCATGCAAAATCAGCTGCCTGACAGTGCAAGGCAAGAGGCACGACTACTGCTCCCCTTCTGATTTTTAGAAGTCAGCACGGCGATGCAGCCAAGGTAGACACTGCCAAACAGTTGTAAAGCACAAATATGATCATGTGACCCAGTTGACGGTATTTCAATTCCTGCACAACTCAAGATAGCTTCATCTCCATGACAAAGCATTTTGCGAAACCCTTTTTCTCAATGAAGCTCATTTTAGTATGAGTCTGGCTTAGAAAAGGTCTTCTAAGATTTAGCTCCCAAAAATAAGGTGCTCTCTAGGCCGGTCTAAACTTGTATGAACTGACCAAAGTATTTCGTCTCTTAGGCTCCCGGTAACCAAGATATCTCCATCCCAAAAGCTCCATAGTCTTTCTGCTCTGATAAATGTAGTTAGATCACGGTTATGTCGATCGTAAATAAACCAATCCCAAATTGTCAAAGAATTGGACCTCGGCACATGAGTCTAGTCTAGTCTAGTGCCCATCTCCATCCCCTCATCCACTTTCCACGACCTTCAACCTCCCATCAACATCAACAGAATGTCCACCCAAAAATCTTCAATCGCAGGCCCCAAAGCCCTTGCATTCTCCGCGATAACTATTGGCCTCGCCTCTTTTCTGGCCCGTCCAATAACTCGCTTCACCACCGTCCTGGGCGTCTTCCGCCAACCTGTCCCTACCGTAATCGAAGATGGCAACCTTATAACCATCCCCGACACAATGCTCTGCGAGGATCTCCATCTTCACAAGCCGAGTAATCTTCTTTTTACCGCTTGTGAAGATTCATACGAGAGCCGATTCTCGTGGTTTCCTGGTCTTGGCGTTCTTCACGATCCCCGCAAGATGCGTGGGTCTCTGCACGTCATCGACCCGAAAACTTTCACTAGCAAAAGATTGGAGTTCGAAGGGTTTGGGGACACATTTGTTACGCATGGCATTGATGTTTTAACTGATCCTGAAGACGATGGTGCGGTTTATATCTTTGCGATCAATCATCTTCCGAATTCCGAGTATGTGAAGGATAAGACATTCGCGGGGAACAAAGCTGCTTCTCAGATTGAGATCTTTCATCACCGACTTGGTTCCTCAACTGCCAAGTATGTTCGGTCTGTCAGCCATCCGTTGATACAAACGCCGAACGATATCGTCGTCACGTCTTTGGACAGCTTTTATGTTACCAATGATCATTATTATCGGGAGGGTGTGATGCGACAAATTGAGGATGTGTACTACGGCGCAAAATGGTCTACCACGATTTTTGTGCAGATCAAGGATATAAAATCGAAGATTGCTTCTGGTGGCATTAAGGCTTCTGTCGCACTCACGGGACTTCATAATAACAACGGTCTCGGCCACGGAAGAACACCCAACGAAATTGCCATCGGAAGCGCAGCAAGCGGTGACATTCACATCGCAAACGTCAACGCCAACAACACACTCTCCGTCCTCGAAACCATTCCTTTCGACACAGCCGTTGATAATCCCTCATGGTATTCCGACCCATACTCCGATGTTGGAGGTGATAGCAGTGGCTATGTCTCTGCCGGTCTGTCAAAGGCCGGCGATCTGGCAAAGTCAGTCGGTGTAGCTACTGGAACAGAGCCAGTTATGGTTTGGCTCGCGCAGTATAAGAATGGAAAGTGGGGGAAGAAGCTTCTGTTTGAGGATGATGGAAAGAGGTTAAGGTCAGCTGCTACAGCTGTCTTGATAGGGATCGATCCGGCTTTGAAAGGGGGAAAGAAGAAGGGCTGGTTGTTTGTCACGGGATTTTATTCAAAGAGTTTGATTGCTGTCAAGGTTGATCTGTAGGGGTACACTGATGCAATATGTGTTGACCAGCTGAAATAATCACAGACTTAGAATGGATTGCAAGATATCAGCGGCTGCTGTCATGGGTACCCTTTTTAAACGAAAAACACTATTTTCCAAGATCATAGTTCCAATTATCCTCCAACAAGTCTCTGTGCTTCTTCCAACTACCTCTTGGTCGTCGTTCGCGCATTCCGCTCTTCTTTTTCGGCCCTTGCCTTCGGTTCGTGCTTCCTACCTCGCTAATGTCCATCATTGAAGTACAATGATTACCAAACGACTACTACTTGCGATAAATGCAATTTTGAACTTCGAGCAAGTCCTGCAAAATCGGAATTTGCAGCATGGTGTGGTCCTTGCTATAGGTCGATAATCGGGTGGGAGCCATATCAGGCGCTCGGAGCCTCTGAGTATCCATTGCAAATCCTTGGATATCGAATACTTCAGTGGGACAAGTGATTCAATCCTTTCGTTAACGATTGGAAACGTACCGAAATCGGTCTCCAGTTGCAAAGACGGGAACACTTCTAACTTGAGAGGCACAAAACATCCTCTTGTGTACGACATTCTCTTGCAAACCTTTGTTTCAAGATTCCAGACGTTCAGTTCAGTCTCACTTTCGGAAATATCATATGAGGTAGTTGCAAGAAATCTGTCGTCAGAAGAAAACAAGACTTTGTGACTTGCGAGCCCCACTCTTCCAACGTTGCAGAGGGTGGCGTTGCATTGCCATGTGTTGGTGTCATAGAGATTGATGCGTTCTCCATGATACAGTGCCATAACGTTACTATCGTGGGAGAAGGAACATCCAGCAATGTCCGCCCACTCATCAGCCGGGTCAATTTTGATTTCTGTGTATGGGATGCCGAATTCCGAGAGGCTAACGTGGGTGCGAAAGACGACTGCAAGCCAGCGATTATCATGTGAAAATGCCAGCTCGCCACGATGACCTCCAGGAAAGGAAACCGTGAAACCGAGTCCCTCTTTAAAGACGTGTCTAATGTGAATTCTCTTGGAGTATCGCAGTATGACCATCTGGCCATCGAATGAAAACATAGGCATGTACTCCTGATCAAAGAAACCATCCAACTGCTGGGCTTGATTGCAAGGTGACACATTTTGAATGACATGCCAGGGCTTAGTAAAAGAAATGGAATTGCCAATACAGGAGCTCCAGATGATTACCTCACTTTGTTTATTTGATCCAGTGGCAACCAAAGAGCCATCGTCGGAGAACACCAGCCTGGGTCCAACTTCCGGCGCCGGATAGTTCAAATGAACGATATTTGACAGATCCCAGATACTAATCTCTCGGCTCCCTGCCAGCGCCACAATATTACATGTTGACGAGGCCTCACGGATGTATTTGCTTTGTTTAATCTGTAAGTCCCACTCGAGGGTTGAAGGGTTGAGCGTCTTAACTTCGTCGTCCAAAAACACTCCAAGCAAGGTTCCGCAACGAGAGAGTATAATCGATTGCTTATCGCGTGGCGGAAGTAAAAAGAATGAAGGGTATTGGATCGTTTCGATACATGTTTTTGTGACTGGGTTCCACACCTCGATGTATTGACCTCTTATTAAGAAGAGCTCATTCGTTTGTGATGATAGAAGCGAGCGAGGGAGAAACTGTCCGCCCTCCATTGCGATTTGATGAGGTTCAGCCTGAGCCTTGAGATCCCATATGACCACGGAATTGCGGGTGGCACACGACAGAATCTGGTCATCATGGGTAAAAACAATGGACCAGGCCCAGGAGTTACCATCATTGATTATTAGGTCGCGTGTGCACTCGCCGCTAAACGTGTCAACTAAATGTATTATACCGCCTTCGGCACTTGACGCTATAACGTTCCCGTTATTGCTGAAATTTAAGGCACGAATGGAGTCCTCGCGCCAATCATGTGTTCCACCAATGGTATACCGATCAATTCTTCGTATCAAGACGCCACTATTGGTATCCCATATGTTAATGGCTCCATAGTTCGATCCAGTTGCAAGGTTGTAGTTCTTGGCTGAGAAGGTCAGTAAGTGAACACTTTCACTGGCGGGCGTCGCATCTCCAGATGCGTCACTAGTAGACCCCAAGTAGTCACTGGGAGACCTTGAGAAGTGAACCTCATCATCATATCTCAATGTATGTAAACACGCCCCTGTTGAAACATCCCAGATCCTGACTTTTTTTATCCGGAGACGCTGATGCCAAGAGACGTCCATCGTAAGAAAGGGCGATTGACTCAACATAGTCAGTATGACCTTCCAAGGTCAATATGCATGTGTTCCAGTGGTCATACCCTCCTTGCTGCAAACTAAACCAGCTGGGCGCTTCTGATTCATATATCTTCCTGGTCATACTCTTATATGGGGTCAAGCTCAACAACGGATAAGCCTGGAGAGGGAGTTGCTCAATCCCAAACCGGTGGTAACGGACAAATCGCACTCCGTCTTGCACCATGTCTTTGACTTGAGAGGTGCAATCCTATCACTGATCATCAACAATGTATTCCAATTCGATACATTATACATACCTCAAGTATCCGCTCCAGCTTCAACATTTCACTTATACCAAGGGCAAGGGACTTGAGATGGCCAAGGGCTTCGATCCAAAAGAGGAACTTCTGGCGCATGAATGTGTGGACAAGACTGTCGTCCATCGACTCTTGTGATAGCGTAGATGGTTCAGATTCCATCAGGTGAGAAATCCAGTGAAGGCATTGGTATGTGATGGAGCCAAGACCGTCTTGCACCGTGAGTGGATTACAAGATCCCAGGTGCAAGATATCGCGCTGGAGACACTTTATAAGATTACTGAGTGATCTTGAAAATAATACAGCATGCTGTTGTGGTGGGTTGAATCTGAAACCACTTGCTTTATCGAGTAAGTAACCCTTTGCTGAGTCATGTATGAAGTGAACAACCTGGTGTTGAATCGTCAAGAATGAACCGCAGAGTGCAACGATATCCTCAAGATCCTTGACATCGATTTCCTCATCATCAACCAGGCAGTAGAGCTCATCCAAAGATAAAGGTCTAAACGCACACAGAGTGAGGGAAATAATTCGCGGATATAAGTCATCAGAACCCAGATCTCCTAACATTCTTCCATACAATGCATCGAGCCCGGCCGGGAAGCTGTCTAGCTTCTTCATTGTCTGCCACGCGGGTATTTCTTTAAGCATTCCACAAACAAGCGAAACCCATAGGAATGTGTTGTTTGATTTTGCACGAAGACGGACTTCAACGGCCTCTTTCCGTTGAGGGTTATACCGTTTGAGTTCAGAGAGGCTTTCCACTTTGTGCGATATGTAAAGGCCAACTGCCTCGGAGACATCTATCTCATTGTCCTCCAAGCTCAATTCTAGCAACTCGGGACAAGTCATTAGGATCTCTCTGATGACTGGCCATTTGCGACTTGAGACGAGCCATTTGACATGCAGCGAAGATGATTGCTTGACGATAAATTCCATAAGCCTCTCTCGACCTTCCCTGCATTCGTCAAGCGCATCAATGATAAGAGAGATCTTTTGATCCTTGATTGCGCTAACGATACCAATGAAGGTCTTTTGCAATATGGGCCACGCAAGTCTTGGATCTGAAAGTGGCTTCCTAAGCTCCTTGAATTGCTCTCGAACGTAGGACAAGGCCGTACTATTTTGGAAGATAATGGAGTAGACGATACCACGCAAGACCGCGGTTGCGTTATTGTAGTTTGAGTCGTTGGCATCGCAGAAGAAGTATGAACGAATGGTGTCGGAAACTGACAAGGCATTCATGTGGTCGATGATGCCGCATACGGACATTGTCTTGCCTTTGCCGGGATCACCGTTTAGCCAGAGCAGGGAGTTCTGTTGCTGATACCATTTTGTGAATTGTTCGTCCTTTAGAATCCAACGGTACGAATCTTCAATTAGACCGCCCTTCCGTTCTTGGATATCTTCTTTGTGAGATTGCGGATCCGTTACCCAGAAGTCATTGCGAATCTCGTCCTCGGTATCATCCTTGGCTAGAAATATTCATGGGTTAGTAATCGACAAAGAACAGCTAGGACAGAGAATTCAATGTATCTGGGAGGTGCCGAAATGGTGGATATAATCTGATTGATCCTCTGCTATCTTTGGTACTGTCAAGACTTACCGAACGTTATGTTCCCTCCTGCACTATTATATGTGTTGTTGCTTTGGGTGTTGCTACCAGAGCCATAGTTCTGCACGATATGTCCGGATCCATAGTTTGTATTGGTCGTGGATGTCTGGGTGGAACCACTGTAATTACTTGGTCAGCGCTGAAAAGCATAAGCCGGTACCAATAACTTACTTCAATAGCACAGAAAGTCGACTATTGAGCTGATCCGCAGACATTGCTTCTTTTGACAGATCCTTCAACGTTTCCAAACATTTTTCGATGGGAATCCTTCCGCCAGATGCTGGCATTGAAAAGGGTGTAGCTTTCAAGAAGGGATCCATGTCGGCATTTTGATTCACATCTAGTTGGGCGATCGTTTGAACTGGAAGGGGGATTTCTTGCGTCGGCTTTCCTTCAAGTCGATCTTCCATACAAGAGAGACATATCCAGTAACAAAGAGAAAGCCCATGTGTAACGTCAATCATCTTTTGTTCTTTGATCGACAATTGCTCCGAAGACTTCTTGCAAAGTAAAGGATGTGCCAGCCTGTTGTACAGGCTCTCAGCTAGACTCAAGATCTGTATCTCAAACAGGATTCCATAGAAGGGGCTGAGCGGGTATGCTGCATTGGGATGCAAGACAACGTGACGATTTTCGCTTTGAAATGAACCAAAAGTAGGTTTCCAGGCATCGGGGACTTCTCGATCTGCTTTGAAGATATTTGTCGATTTCACTTCAAAGCTCTGCTTGATGAAGGTCTTGGCGAGTGGAATACCCGAGGGGTAGTCAAGGACAATGCGAAACCCCGCAAGATCATGTAGATCATCGAAGATCTCATCAACTTCCTCATACTGTTTTCCACGGTGAACTTGACGTCGTTCGATTGACTTTGTGATTGAATTTAAGGATTTCACACGTCCTGAAACGGTGCAGCGAACGCTGAGTGCTCCTTCTAAAGCGCCTTTCAAATGTTTGACCATGTTTCCGTAATGAGGCTCGAGGCTCGGCCAGACCTTGAGAAACGTCTCGACAGGAGATCCTCCAGGTTCCACTTCCCGGAATGCGACATTTCTTTCCTCAATGAGCGAATTCATCGTACCTCATCTGCGACTTTGAAATACCAAAACCTTAATTCTGATAATGATCAAGCAACGCTGCATGAAACATGAGAAACGAAGAATGTTCATTGCCAACGTTTAACAGGTATCAATGCTGACACAAATGACCCCGCTCAGAAGAAATCAGGCCACCAGTAATATGGGATGGAGAACTTGGTGGCTGCATATAAGTTGACGTGTCAAACGGCTCAGTTTCATTCAAGTCATTTTCCGCTTTATCTAACCAATTACAACGTGAAGCGCTCAGCCTACTTTAAGTGCCCAACAACCAGACCGGCTTGGGCGCTTCCAGGTTTCCTTGTTCTCCTGTCATATCATGGAGGCTGTGTGAGACATGCAGCTACCGATCCACAGTTGCTTGGCAGCCTACCACTTGAGCCTGAAAATAGGACATGAAAGTGCACATCACATCCAATGTTGCCCAATATCATGATGCCTGATTACCCCTCAGATAAGTGGCAAATGCGACAGCAGCCTCAGCTCATGAGATCTTGTGACGTTGGCGAATAGCCTGTACTGAATGAGCATCCCTTTGAATTTACACCCTTAACGTCTTGCACCAAGTCTCTCCGCTTCTTCCAAGTGCTTTTGGATCATAGTCTGCGCATCTTTCTCTTCCTTCTCAGCCTTTTCCATCTGCTCCCGTTTCTCAGCTAGGAACAAATTAGCCAAGTTGCAACCAATAGTATACAATCCATACCTTTTGACTTATTCCTCCCAAACAGGAACAAGCCTGTTTTAACTGAATCGACTTTCCATTGCTTGGAACAAATCAACACGTCGAAGGGTGCTTCTTCAACGACGACAAAAAGGTCTTCCCGTTGCTTCATATCGTCATGCTTATGCCAAGATAGCCGGACTTCTTGCTTTGGGATAAAGGTAAAGTTCTCAAACATGTGTAGCTCACGCTCTTTTTGATTCTCTTGAGGAATCGCGGTGATCAACGCTTGGTCAATCCCACTTTTATTGAGTATCTCCGCGCTCACGAAGTTTTCATCACTGCCCGAGTCGTATTTGCTTCGCACAGGTACGAATTTGGGAATCAGGATCCCATCTTCATCTTTGTTTTGGATTATGATCACGAGGCTCCGAGTAAAGTCGTTGTCCATCAGCTCCTGAACGCCTGCGGCAAATGCGGCTTGAGCTTTCCTTTTGGTAAGATTCGAGGGCGTAGTGGCCGGGTTGCCACCAGCAGCGGCGTCAGTACCTTCCTCTTTGATCTCAGATAAGACCTGTGCCATTGCCATGCTGCGTACTGAGTGTGAGTGACTTTAGCCTTACGGAAATAGATAAGTACGAACTTGAGTTTCAACAAGTGCTCCTCCGTTTGTAGACTTCTCTCTGTCAGTAACGAAGTAAGGCTTGTTAATGGATCCACTTACGTTGATGCAAGATCTCGTAGTAACAGCACAGAGTGGCGATAAGAGTTGAAGAGTCCCATCAACTCTTTCTCTTTAGTCGCGTAAAGTATAGTGCGCCAAAATATGTTCTTCTCAGTACCTGTGATTTTTTTGAGTAACACGAACAGATCATGCTCCTTACGCCAGCAGATGCGTTTGGATCTCTCAACTAATGGCGATATCGGCCCTAGTGCCATATCACATTCTTCAAATATGCGTTTTAGAATCTTCATCTCGTCGGAAATGTCAAATAGAGTCTGATGTCTGGGCTAGTTACGAATTAACAGCGGCCTGGAGGAAGGGAAAGCTTTCAGCGTCGTTACCATTAGAGAAAGCAAGTGAGAATAGAAGATGGGCAGCCTATGACAGAGAGTTAGTAGACGATTGGGGAGAAGTGGGTTTTCCGTTGTACTTGTGTGTTTCATTCAAAGAGAAAGATTTGAAGGGGCATGAAATGGAACCAGAGGTCCTTAATAAGCAGATGAACGTATACGAGTACGAGACCAATACCCAGCCTACGGCGTCCTCTTGTGTAACAATCTGCTTGTTGCTTACGTTTTGTGGTTCACCACATAGCCTCGCAAAAGGTCACACAAATGCACATTCCAGCCAATGGGGGGCTGAGTATATGGTAGGGCATAAGACAAACTGAAACCCGTAAGCAGGTGGCGTACACTCGACGCGACAGCCAGCTTCGTCCCCCATGGCACCCCGATTTCCTCTCATGCCGTCCGCCTTTCCATTACACATTGTTGCTAGAAGGACAGAGAAGTAAAAAAAAGGAAAGAAAAAAGTTCGATTGATATGCAGAAGTAACGATGGCCGCACCGCAAAGATACCATCGGCTTGCTAAGATTATGGAGGAGGATAAGAACTTTGCCATCTTCCGGAAATTTGACGGTGTTAACATCACACAGCTACTGGCGCTACAAGCAGAGATTGTCGAGCTTCAATATCGGTTCAAATTGAGATGTAAACAGGACGACGATGACGGACACCCCTATTCGGGAAGTTTTCACGCACTTCGCCATTCTGTACCGGCGAGAAGGGACAAAGAAGGTCACAGTGATGGCAATGGTCAGTTCGGCCTTCTAAATGCTCTACGAACGAGGATTATTGAGTATAGTGAGTTTCAGTCCCCCGTCGGAAAGTCAATCTAACAAGCCAGACACTTTACTTCTACAAGGTAGGTATCCACTCAAGTTCTATACCTACCCTAGAGAAAGGACTCACTGGCTACCAAGTCGCAGAGCTATCCAAACTACCAACTCCTCAAAAGTCACAACTAGACGCTTTACAAGATTGGCTCACGGATCCCAAAGGCGGCGACAACTTTACTGCGAAGATGGGTGGCACAGAATTATACACTTGGAAACCGACAGACGTCACGAAATATGTTTCGCTCCGCCAACCGGCGGAAGATTCCGATCCGTTCACCAGATTCATCATGGGCGTCATGGCTCGAGTATTTCATCGCATCTTCAGCCAAAAGATCGAGGTTGGCAGAGTCGTCGACCTCGAGTCTGGGCTGACCTCGTATTCGGACTCCAAGCTTATCAAAGCGAGTAATCTGATTGCTGTCATGGTATCGTCGGCACTTCCTGTATTGACAATATTTGTTCTGAATACTCTCCCGTCGATGACTCTGAGGATGGGTCTTACTGTTTTGTGCACCGTCGTTTTTGCTGTCGTGCTGGAAATATTTACTAGTGCGAAGAGGATTGAGATATTCGCTGCTACAGCTACGTGAGTATGCCATACGGATTTCGTGAATGGGGGCTAATATGTGATATAGGTTCGCCGCTGTCGAGGTGGTGTTTATCGGCAGTGCTTTGAAGAGTGATTGAGGACAGCTGCCAAGAGTAAGAAAGGGCGTGGGCTACTCTTAAAAAGTGAACAATTGAGCGAGGCTTTTATGCTACTTGAAACATTACTTCCAATCTGTTGAAATTCCATCTCAAACGCGAATGCCTATAAAGTTCCAATCAAAATGCTAATAATCCCGAATCCCCAATTGTCGAGGAAATTCCCACTGTCTGGGAAACTCCATTCCCCATCTCCCCATCAGCTGCCTCAGTTCCTCCTCCGTTCCGGGGATAACATTTACAAAAACCCTCCCAGTATCTCCCTCACTCATGCAAGGCTCCGAGTGCACAGCTCCAAACTCGCGTCCAACTTTGAATATAGCACATTCTCCCAAGTCCGCTACTTCTGCACCACACGGACCAAGTGTAGCGGCAAGTTCGTTGCGTACAGAGTCGGAAGCTGCTGCACATGCTATGCAGGTGAGGAATGAGCAGTTATGCTCTGTACTTGCGGCTCGTCTAGCGGACTCTTGAGCGGCACGAGCTGATGATTGGTGGGGTTGTGGGATGAAGAGCGTTGATGGGCCGAGAAGAGTCGTGCAAATCTTCCAGTTCGTTCCGTTGTTCTGATGCGCTTTTGTGTATGATGATATCAGGCCGAGCCATGTTCCCGGTAGTGCGTCGGTGAAGAAAAGTTCGTCGGTATGCCATCTCGGACGGTCAAACTCGTTTGTGGGGGTCGAAGCTCGTATTGTGAGAAAATAATGCTGGAAGCCCTTTTCTTGAAGGACATAATTTGCGCGATTGAGGAATGGGATGAGCCGGTTCTGGACAGAATCTGTGAAAGTTCTCTTTTCAAAATCGCAAAATGTCGATGGGAGACCTTCTGACGTGTCGATCAACGGACCACAGTGGGACCAATAAGCCGTCCGCTTGACAGCTACCTCATCTTGGCACTGTAACTCGTCTTTATCGCCAAATCTGAGAAAACCGAACTCCTTATCAAAGGCCGCCTCAACAGCCGCCATGATGCAGTTGTTGAATGAGTAGGATTGAAAGAAGATAAAAATGCGGTGTTTCGTTTTGCTGACGTGGTTAGTCATCATTGATGAAACAGCTGGCGCGCTGAAGATCCCGCCAGGGCTGACGAGCCAATCGGTTCTTGTCAGCGGAGACGCGGGGTTTTTGTTGGTTGAACCAACAGATTGATATCAGGTAAATTTGGTGTTTGTGTTTCAGATAGATTGACTAACTGGCTACCGCAGGTAGAAATAATGTGGAGTTTATGTGGTTCTTACAGGGCTGCGTACAGACCAACGACACCTCCAGCTCCAATGAGGATAGCTCTGACAAGATTGAGCCAACGGAACTTTTCCAATAGCTGTCTCACTTCCTGGTCATCTTCCTGGCTCGAGTCCTTCTCGGTGCGTTCTTGTGGTCCACTTAAATCCGTGAACTCATCGCCTTCACCACTACCCATGACAGAATCCAACGCACTTCTCTCAGTCTTACCACCATCTCCTTTCTTACTCCTCGCTCCACCCAACTCATTGTTCTTCTTGATAAGCGCAAAATTGGTAGGAATCATACGTTGAGTAAAAGGCGCGATGCTGAACGATAATGCTGCAGCCAGTAAAAACCCATTTGTTTTAGGCGTATTGGTAGAAATAGAGTATAGTGGGCTGGAAGTGGAATTGGCAGCAGAGGCGGAGTATATGAAGCCCAGGGTAGAGAGAAGGGAGGCTGAGGGAAAGACGTGAGAGCCGCGACTAAAGAGCCATCGGATAGATGGAAGGGAGCGTGATGCAGGTTGAGACTGAAGTTCGGGAATGTCGAAGAATGTTAGGGTAGCGATGCCGCCTGAAGCGACGAGAGAGGTCGCGATTGAAAAGACTTGGACATGCGACATGGTGAACGGATCTTAAGTTCCCTAGTTAATTGAAGTATTGTAAGGTGGCAGAGAGAAACATTGAAGGACCGTCTCTATTAATATATCTCTCTTCAATATGGATGACGTAGATGGATTCATATGCAAATGACGTCCAACACATGTGTCGGCAATTTGCCAATTTCCGCTTCTCCGTCCAATATGCACCAGACACTAAACTGTGATCAAAAAGGCAGGTATATCATATTTGAGCAATTTCCTGTCATGGATTCAAGTGATATTATGTACTTGATAACGAAAGTTAACCCTGGACATCTCCCGTTGCTCACTAACTACCTATGCTCACAGAACTGGAACATCCCCGCACAAACTTTGAAGGCACACGAGACACCGCGATCGCCTCCAGAAAACTATCAGGTCCCCGATATCACAGCTTATCATCCAACACACCATGAAGACAAAAGACGTGGTGAGATTTAAGCTTGTGATTAATGCTGCCATAAGCCGAACCTCGCAACAGCTGAAATGTAATTGGCCGGTACGGGCATGACAGTCAGCTGCCAAGACTTGGTTGTATAAAGAGTCCGCAGGACCGTTGCACACGATGATGATCTTACATCTTTCATGAATTCCTTTCTCCCTACTGCCATTCTCTCTCAATCAACATTAACGAGACACGCCAACATGGACACAGCAGAGAAGCCAACAAAGCCGAGGCTCATCTACCTCGCCGTACGTCCAACACTCTCATCCCCAGAAACCTATCACTGACATCTCACCCAGCATTCGCCAAGCACCCAAGGAGTCCTCTGGCTCCTAGAAGAACTCAACGTAGATTACGACATCACCAAATTTGACCGACCTGTCAGCACCCTTCAACGCGGCATGAAAGAAACCCACATCCAAGGCCACGCACCCCAGCTCATTCTTCCCGACGGGCGAGTAATTACTCAAATGAGCGCTTGCATGCTCTATCTAGTGCAAAATTACTCTGCCGTCCCAGCCGACCGTCTTCGTGAAGACTATCTCATCAGTCTGGCTATAAGCGATATCATTGCCAAGCTGTCAATAAAACACCTTTTCTACGTCCTCCCAACACAAGTGCCCTTCCCTCTGAGCTCGATAGTAAGATTGTTAGGCTGGGGTTTAAATAAGGGGTGGTTGAATGACGAGGTTGACAATGCGCTCCAGGTTGTTGAGAATGAACTCGAGGGACGGGAGTACTTGATGGGTGATGATCTTTCACGGGCGGATATTGCGATTAAGATGGGGGTTGATCTGGCTGTTCACCCGAAGATGGTTGATTTGAACAAGTTCCCGAAATTAAAGGCGTGGTATGAACGGTGTGAAGCTAGACCTGCGTGGAAGCGGTCTTTGGAAGTGGGAATTGGATATCAACTTGATTGGGCTGTTCGATATCGGGAGAGTCAGACTGGGCCTACATGGAAGTGGCCTGTCGTTGGACTGGCTGGAGCATTTGCTTTGTACGCATATTTCTACGGTCTGAACTAGGTAGCAATAACATCTTCTATCCCTCCCACAAATATTCCTGCTCAACACCAGGTATCAACTCCTTCAGAGCAACCCCATAATCCCCGCGATTCGGCATTCTCATCAGCGTATGAATATGAAACTTCGCCGGCTCCTCATTATTCAAAAACACGCCAGAGTGATGATCAAACTCAAAAATAACAACCGGACTCTGAATTCTGTAATAAAACGGATCATGCTCCCCAAATCCTCCAATCCAGCAGAAATACGTCTCGTGGAACCACTTCTCGATTTTCTTGAGATACATCATCCGTGCCATGGCGGGTAGATATAACAGGAACTGATTTGCTATTCCGATGATGGTTTCTTGTTGTGAGAGGGTCATTTCGGAGACGCGGATTCCTTCGTAGGGAACGATCCTGTTATCGCGGTATGCGCCGCATAGATGGCGTTGGTCATCGTGGTTCCAGCGCTTAGGTGGCATTGCTGGGTCTTTCATGAGTTTGTACACTTGTGCGATTTTCTTCTTCTCATCTGAGAGACTCTGCATCAATCGTAAACCCATTTCTTCCTCCTGATGTAAGATCCGTGTGCCCTTATAAGGACCCTCGTCAATGAGGTTCGGTTCCGCGCCGGTGAACCAAGGAGACACAACGATCTGGGATTTATAAAGAAAAATGTTCAAACACAAATGATGACCGTAGAAGGAAAAGCCCCAAGGCCGCTCGGTGGATGGTTCGCCGAAAAAAACAAAGTTGTAGGAATATTCGTTCATGATGGATGGTGTTTCAACGAGTTCGCCTAGGAAATGATTCACGCGCATCGCGCCGAGGGCTTTCTCGTATCCTTCTGGCGAGAGCGTGACTTCCAGGACTTTAAGTACTTTATTTCGTACATCGGTTGTAACTTCATCGAGACGAATGCCTTTGTCGCTGAGGAGGAATTCGGGGTTGGACCAGGTGCGCCATTCGGGACTGTCGATGTGGTAGAACGTCTTTTGTTTCTGATCATCCGTCAGGCTATTGCAGAGACTGTTGGCTGCTTCGACAATGATATGGATCGGGATGCCTTCATCTTGAAGATCGAAGAGGCCATCCTTCACGACACCTGGAATTGTTAGCTGAATTTTGTCAGGGTGGAATGACGCGTACCATTTGAGGTGATTCCTTGATAAGGTTGCTGGAATAGCTTGCGCCAGTGCAGCCAGAGGCCATGAAGCCATGGTGGTTGCGCATTCTTTTTGAAGTTCTCGGCGTACGTATGCGCGTCGTGTGTTTTCATGTCTTGAAACCGAGGTGTGTTGAGATCGGGGAGGTACTGCCGAAAGCCCTCACTGTCGCTTGATTGGGACGCCATGACTGTTGCTACGGTATGTGTCGAAACGATGCGTTTCTTGCTTGGAAAAATGTCAGGGACGGTGATCATGAAAGAGTTCAACCATGAGGCGATTTGAATGGTGAATGGACGTCACCTCGTATCGAGAACGGATCTATCTTTCGTTTTCAGCATCCCACTTCCGTATCTGTGATCGCTGATTGGTTCGATTTGTTCCGTCCGATTTGACCCCGCGTAAGGGCGGGGGATCAATGCACCGAGGTCCGTCCACAACCTCCGATCTAGGAGGGGCAGTAAGCATCGAGGATAACGACAATAAATTGAGATGTTTATCAGATCGACTGTTAGTTTACTTTCAAGATAAGAGTTGATCAAAATGGCTTCTCCATCGTTCAAGCGTAAGTAAACACCCTAGCCAAAGACCCGGGGCAGCTCTGACCATTATCCAGGCCTCGTACGCTTCATCCCAAAGTCCGACGTTCCAACCATCCTAATCGGTGAGCCAGTGCAAGAAAACTTGGACATCGGGCTTGCGACACGTGAAGGCAAAAGTATCACCGTGACAGTCTTCTCCGGAACGTCCGTCCTGTCTCCGGGTGTTCCTACGGACAGAACTGAATCTGTAGAGAGGATCTTATCGCCTCTTGCACAAGAGGAAGTGGGCACTATTCGCTGCATCGGTTTGAACGTAAGTTTACCTAAACAACCGGTTCATATTAAATCTAAATTAGAGATAGTATGTCCAGCACGCAAAGGAAGTAAAGATGGACATTCCCACCATCCCAACACTCTTCCTCAAACCCAACACAGCTCTAGGCGATCCCTACCCAGCACCAACCTATCTCCCCAAGATCACCCAAAACGATGGAAGTGGCGATTACGAATCCGAATTAGCATTCATCATCGGCAAACCAGGAAAGAACGTCTCTGAAGAGAAGGCCATGGAATATGTTCTCGGTTATACTGCCGCAAATGATGTCTCTAGTCGTGTTTCGCAACTCAATCAGAGCCAGTGGTGCTTTTCTAAGGGTTTTGATGGGGCTTGTCCTATTGGTGAGTTTAGCATTGACGTTTGAGAGAAGTGGAAGTGCTAATAACGTGGTTGTAGGACCTGTTCTTGTTTCAACGTCGGCTATACCAGATCCTTCAAAGTTACATATTCGCGGATTGAAGAACGGCAAGGTTTTGCAAGATTGTTCCCTGGAGTAAGACACCCTAACACCCTCCTACCATCTATCATCAGCCACTAACAATGAACAGCGACCTCATCTTCAGCATTCCCAAGCTCATCAGCTTCCTCTCCCAAGGAACGACCCTTCCCGCGGGCACAGTGATTATCACAGGTACACCAGCAGGTGTCGGAATGGGAAAGAATCCCAAAGAGAATCTCCAGGCTGGCGACGAATTCAGAGTTGAGATTCTACCACATATTGGGACTTTGGTCAACACTTTTGAGAATGAGGAGTGAGTGGCTGGAGTCAATATCCTCAAGATGGAGGTGGGATCGCTATCTAGAGTTCTCGGCTGGGGCTGAAAGAGGGCCAGGTGGGTAACAGATGAACTGTCCTCGGTGTCAAAAATAAAATAGTCCAAGTTCCGGTCGAAGTTTAAATAGGGCTGCCAAAGTTTGTCGTCTGCCATGTTATTCGCGCCTTGTTCTTGTGATGTGAGGGGGGCCTACCAGGTAGGTAGCCTTGCGGTAAGGTTTATCTGTCACGCTTACACCACCACAGAATGTTGAGTCACGGTGGCTTGATGTGTTGGATCACAAAAAAGTGTCTATTATTACTGCAACCTTGACTGATGCTGGCACAAGGTTAAAGAAAGAATTAAAATATATTTCCTCTCGTCTCAATGAACTAATTCGTCTCGTCTCAGTAAACTAAAGAGCCTAAGCCTTCTTCTGAATTTCATTCTTGATAGCCTAAGTCTCAGACTCACGAGAAGGCTGATCTCCCGTACCTAATTCCCGATCCAGCCACTCCTGAATCTTCTCGAGACCATGCAAGTCATTCTTTTGAGCGCTGATCTTCATACTCCCGGCATTCTTCGACCAGCCTGGTGTTCCAAGCTTTCTAAGCTCCCCACCTTCCACCGCGCACGAGTCAAAGTCGATGATGACCGCATTGTCATTCGCGTCCATCATGATGTTGGAGGGGTTAAGGTCATTGTGTGCGTAGCCGAGGCTGTGTAGATGTGTGATGCCGGCCCTGATTTCTTGCATGACCTTCGGTATGTTAATCGGGAGCCTTGATTCCACTCGGTCGAGGAGGGTGATGGCATATCTGCCATAGACGAGAGCGGCGATGCGTCCCTGCATTACGATACAGCCCCAGTATTTGGCCAGATTGGGATGCGGATTCTGGAGAAGGAATTCTCCAATGATAGCTTCGTCCGTGACCGACTTCTGGATGACGGTCTTGTCGCGTAGTTGGTTGTAGCCGGAAAGTGACGGCGTCTTCATGTAGCTATACTTCTGTACTTGGAACGGCGCGATCGTGAGGCCCTGTGTGAAAGTAGGCTGATAGTGCTGGACCGGGATAACCGGGTGAGAAAAGATTTCCATCGGCAGGACCTTGAAGTATCCGATCGCGAATCTGGTGAATTCCTGAGGAATCAAATCTGGTCCTCGAGGCCTCATGTCGACTTGGTGGAGGTCAACCGTGCAGGGGTTAAAGTTTTGACCCATTTGTCTGTAGATTTCGCAGATAAAGAAGTGCACGTTGTCGATGCTGACGATCATCTCGTGACAGAAAAATGCGCTGCCGTTGTACTGTGTATTCACGTCGACGATCTTCAAAAGGGGCATGGGCAGATGACTGTAATTGCCATATGGTGAAATGTTGGGAATCACAGGAGGCCGAAAGCCCGGGTCAAGTCTGTTGTAGGCCGGGGCTAGAGGACGTAGATTTGGGTTTGACATGATGGATGCTGTTGGGTTTGAATGCTTGATTGATGATGTGAGAGAGATGTATGTGGTTGATGTGATGATGAGAAAGAGTTGGTTGTGGTCGATGTTGGCTGAAGGAAAACAATGACCAAAACAAATGAAGTAAGGAAGGAAGCAAGGAAGCGATCTTATACTCCGCCAAAACCGAATGCTTAGACCAGGAAGGAATGAAGTTGCATGTAGACAGGCTTTAGTTTGCATCTTTAGACTTCCAAAATAAAATAACCTAAAAGGCAGTCGCAACGCCCATGAAGTGACCCAATTATTTCGTCTCTTATGATCGATGGCTGAGTATGACAACAAGCCCAACGTGATTATCACCGTAGGGAGACGACACTGATGCAACAACTACATCTGCTACAGTCATCCTATCATTCACATTACGAGCCTGAATTTGGTTCAAGATGTGCAATTTATTTTTCAAATCTTCTGGCTCTTAGAAGCGACGCAACCAGGCTACTACCCCAACACCGTAGGGCCATCCAACTATCATCTTTCCATGTGCTGTCCTTATCGGTCCATCGGTTGAACCCCCGAGCTTAACGGAAACGCACCAAAGTCCAAAGAAATTCATGGATCTGGATGCAGCAGCGATATTCGGCGCCACCCCGCATCGACCCCGGAAATACCAATCAGAACAGGACAAATTATATCCGCAACACCTTAAAACACAACAAATCCCTCCTCCAAACTCAACCTTACTCCACAGTCTAAACACAATGACGACCAGAAAAGGACCTTTCAGACTCGTGACAGTCAACACCGCACCTGAGCGCGCAAAGCGCCTCATCGGTCGGCTTATCACTGAATTGCAAGATGACTTCGAGATAATTCATGTCGATAATTGTGCAAGTACGGCACCCAAAACTGCCTCTCTCACTCACTTCACTAAACTTGTTACTTTAGGCATCGATGAAGTTATTCCCAAAGTCACAGAGCATAAGCCCAATGTGTTAGTACGTCATTCACCTCACAAACTCTGATAAAAGTCTAATTGCAATAGTTCTCCGCTTCTATGTGGTCACCTGAAGAAGCAAAGCAAATCCACGAAATGGCAAAGTCTATCGTGCCGGATATTAAGTTACATGCGATTCCACAGGGATTACAGGTTGAGAGGGGTCCGGATGCTATTGTGGAGTATCTTGTTGAAAAGGTCCCGCCTCTACTGGATAGCTGAGTTATTTCACAAGCGAAAGTTTGGGTGGAGGGTTAAGCGCGCGGATATTGAGTTGCGTTACTATCATTGGGGAAGTTTAGATACCAATCATCTCCATCCTCCTGACTCTTCAAAAAGCTTCCCTACTTCTCGTCCAACCGAAAGTAGTTTTCTGTCGTGATATCTCGGCGCGACAAGTGACAGTCCGATGGGCATGCCGTTAAATCCAACGAATCCCGGAATATTAAGAACCGGAACGTGAAGAACCTGTACCTCCTTAGTCAAGTCCACGGTCGTAAGATGAGTCACTTACCGTCCATATCTGGCAAAATGCCGCACTGCCTGTACTCTGAATCCCTTCAGGCGCTTCATCGGGTACACTCGGCGTCAACACAGCATCGTACTGAGAAAGCATACCATCTACCACCGGTCTTGCAGCTGCAATGTCATCGAAAGCCTTGACCTGCGCCGCGCGGGTGATTTTCATTCTGTTCTCCACATGACCGACGAGTTGATCTGCAATACGCGTCTTGTCCACTCTGTACTCTGGCAAAAACGCTGTTCGTCCATCAGAGTTGAAAATGATGTTGTACCAATTCGGCAGCTCCTGCAGAGAATCTGGAAACTCAATTTCATCCACTGTAGCACCCTCCGCGCGAAGGAGTTCGATGGCTCGGATCATAGCGTCTACAAGACCGTAGCCAGCTTGTGGCCAAACCATAGTCTTGCTGATAGCAATTTTGGCTCCTTGAAGTCTGAAATTCGGATTTGGCGGCTGGTCGTCTTCCAACGCAAAAACGTCGGCGAGTAAATCCAAATCCTCCACACTTCTCGCATAAAATCCAATCGTATCATTAATAATAGAGAACACCTTCTGCCCCTCTCGGGAAATTGAATTCCAAGTTGGTTTGAACCCGTAAATACCGTTGAAAGAAGCAGGACGGATTGTACTTCCTCCGGTTTGTGTGCCGAGAGCGATCGGTGCTTGGAAATCACCCACCACTGCGCCTGATCCTGATGATGAACCGCCGGGTGTGCGTGAGTTGTCGTGGGGGTTTGTTGTGGGTGGGCCTTGGGTTGTTGCTGCGAATTCGGTGGTTGTTGTTTTACCGAGGATTAAAGCTCCTGCTTTGCGAAGGATAATTATGCTTGCTGCGTCGACTTGGGGGGCGTCGCCTTGATACAGTGGTGAGTTGAACTGCGTTGGCATATCTATCCAATTCTGTCAGCAGCATTCTCAATTCTGGCCGCAAAGTGGCTCACCTTTTGTATAGATGACATCTTTGACAGCCACTGCAACACCATGCAACGGCCCCCTCTCCTCAATCGGAACTTGATCCAACCTCCTGGCCTCTGCAAGAACTTGCTCAGCGTTGATATAGATCCATGCCTTAACAATCGGATCCCGCTCTTGAATGCGCGTTAGCAGTGACGTTGCATACTGTTCCACGGTAAGTTCGCCATCTCGAATCTTGGCGATGACTTCCGTGGCCGTGAGACTATAAGATTCCGTGAACATGACGAAGATGAGAAATGATTAAAAGATTCGATTGAGTTTTAGTGGAATAAATGTGATCTGTCCTCGCCAAAGATCTGCGTCTTTTCTGCTGACCTTGGTCGTGAGCTGACATAATGGCTTCTCCACAGTCGTCACCTGAGGAGAGCCAAGGACGCTAGGCCGGCACACTATCACCGACCACAATTATGGTGGATCCTGGAATGCAGACCTCATGAACTTGATTTATACTGGATCTCTTATCTATGCCAAATGTCCTTTTCTGTACGGAAACTGCTGTCTAAATACCTCGGCAATCCCCGTCCTTGTAGCGACCCAGACATCCTCCTTCTGCGAAATATACTCGACGAAATCTTTCAATGCTTTGAATCGGCTTGGCCTTCCGATGATGCGGCAGTGTAAACCGATCGTCATCATCTTTGGTTGTCCTTCCTCTCCTTCTTCGTACAGAACATCAAAAGCATTTTTGAGGTGGGTGTAGAACGTGCTTGGATCGCTAAAGCCAGTGACGATATGAAATTTGAAGTCGTTGCAGTCGTAGCTGTATGGAATCATGAGACAGCCCTTGGGATCGGGAGTATCGCATTCGTGAGGTAGGTCTATCCAGTACGGTACATCGTCGGCGTACGTATCACTCGCCCAAAGCAACTCCTCGCCCATCTCTTGATAGACTTGCGGTACCAGAGTGCGGCTTCGAGGTGAAGGTCGACCGTAGTACCATCCTCTGGGCGCATACCCCGTCAGGTTCTTCAAACTCACAATAGCCTTCTTGATATCCTCCTTCTCCTTATCAACTGACCAATCATGATGATCGACCCATCGATATCCATGGCACGCCACATCATGTCCTTCTTGCACACAGCGTTTCGCTACTTCAGGTTGTTTCTCAAGTGCCTGAGCCACACCGTACAGAGTGAACTTGATGTGATCCTTGTTGAATAGCTTGAATAATCTCCAGAATCCAACTCGCGATCCATATTCGTATTCGGACTCGGCATTGAGGTCTCGCTCGTTTAGGCGTCCTGTGCAAGGAAATTCGCGGAGGATGGATTCTGAGACGCCGTCGCCGTTTTGTATAGAATGCTCGCCGCCCTACAGATTGAGATCAGTTTTTGAACGTTGGCTGGATGATTCTGAACTTACCTCTTCGTAATTAATGACGAATGAGACTGCTATCTTGGCGTTGTTGGGCCACTTCAGCCCTACCAGTCCTTTCTCACCATATCCTCGAAAGTCTCGAGGGAAATCGTAATCAAGGCCTGCGGACATGTCGAGTTCGTGGTGTTTTGATGTTCTCGCCCAGACTTGGCATTATATGTACTCAACCCTGATTGTGATCAGTCGTCTCTGTGAAACAAAAGAACGTCATGATTGATAGATAATCACTAACAATTTCAGTCATAATGTCTCGGATGGCTGGATGAAAGCCCGCTTACGCATTCCCCATTGCCAGCCTAGTCGGTGATAAGGTTATTTCGTCTCCCATCACCAGCCAATCTGGGAAAGGTGTCATGTACTCCGAGTCAGGAAGTTGCAGCAAAGACCCGTTGTGATAGTGAATAAGTGACGTAGCGTAGCACTGGTGCGGAGATGGAGGGGTTCTTATCTGTTATCTGTCGGGTGCGATAAGATAAGGATTTGTCACTTCAGGGTATTGTCGTGCAGAGAAACATACAATCATTTGTTAAACAATTGTTAAAGGATGGCGGCTGGATTTGGCCAGTAGATCTGTGAAATCCAAGTTTGTCTTTTTGTAGCACGATTGTACTTGATCAGCGACTGTCGCTGGAACAATCCATAATTGCCAAAATCTCTAACAACAAAAATTGTGGCTGGAACTTACGGTCGAGGAAACCTACGATCATGGGGGTTTCAACGATTGGCTCGAGAAAGCGGTCTTGATTCTAGCTCTTATTTCGGACGCAATTCCATAAAGATCGCTGTGATGCACATCCAAGAGTTTGGAACTTCTATAGTGCCACGCTCGACTGTCTGAAAGTGACGGAATACGAAGTAAACCATCCCACAAACAATCATGTCGTATGATGCCAGCAATGCACAGAATCACGACCAGTCATGAAGTATATATATCCCCAGTATCTTTTCCAAACTAAGATTTCTCTATACCCAAGAGACAATATCAGACATTAAATACTCAATACTAGATACTAGATACCACAAACAGACAGCAACTTCAAAATGTGCCATTACGAGAACTCAACCAAGCCTGCCGCTGGCGAAGACCGCATCTTGGTCAACCACTGCGAGTGGAAGTTCAAGGGGCCAGGTTTCAAGACCCTCACAAAGGTCTCGGATTGTGGGTCTACCACGTGTTACCACTCAACTGCCTATGTGGAGCCAAAGGAGCCTATGCCCAAGTCATAGGGCAGGCAGGACCATGTAGGGGTTCGGGCTGTCAGACAATGCTTTCCAGTCTCTTAAAGATGGAGCCTATAGATGTTCTTTGATAACTGGGGAAAAGAGAAGTAAATGAAAGTAGCTGAGACAGCGTGCTAGCTAGCTGCCTCTCAGGCTACTGAAATAAACATTGACAGATAAATTTGAATTCTACTATTTTTGCTTTCATTGCTCGAATGTGGTTTGGGACTTATATGACGGATGTTCTAAACAGAGCTAATAAAAGACGTGAGAGTTGAAACATATCCAGACGCATCTTTGTTAGAGACATGGCGAATTTCCAAGACATCAGTCGAATAACTGATTGAAACAGACAGTCAATGAAGTGGGGCTTACTAGAAGGATTCTGATATGTTTAAGTGATTTTTTCATAGAATAGTGGTTTTCGTATCGTAAAAAGATTATTGTAAATTTTTACCAACGATGAAATGTACCCGCAGCATGCATCAACTTCGTGTCCACTTCGCGTGAACTCGCGTTCTCTGGAATGCTACCGTAAGCATTAGACACGAAACAACACGAGAATGAAATTATATGGTTCCCTAGTGTAAGACAATTCCACGAGAAGGCGCAAAGTTATCTCCATGGTGCAACTTTGAGCCATTTCAGTAGCCCAGGGTTCTCGAGTGAGTGCTCGGAGGAAGATTTTTAGAGACTTGATATATGCTTTGTACCTGGACGAATAAAGTCGTGCGCAAACCGAACAGAGAAGTCGGTGTTCGTAGCGTATCTTGAGAGTAGAGGCATCGTAGATTGATCGATTTCAAAGCAGGTGCTGAGAAATACCAATACTCGGTGAAAGACAATAACGTTGATGAAAACAATAGATGATTGTAGATGCGATTTCTCAATGCAAAATTACAATTTCCTCATCAACAGGGTAATTATCCATTGCTCGGCTCTTCGCTTTTAACTCTTTACCACGAGGCTTTGAAATACACAGCGAATGATTTCGGCTCCTTCCAGGCTTACAAACCTAATCTCTGGCGCTAAGAATGGCGATTGGTTGAATAACGCCGATAGTAAGTTGATCAACCGTCAGCACTAGCTTGAGCAATTTGTCATTTGCCAATCTTGGATTTGAGCAAAGGGTCTTTTGGAGCTGCGGGAATAGTAAGGGAATGTCGTGATCGTCAACTTCAGCAAATGTATAAATGATCAAGATGGAAGGCGTTCTTATCAACGAAGTAATTCAATAATTCAGTCTCATCACATCAAGCATTCAGTGTTTCCACAACTTAGAATCGAACTTTATAGATCAATTACCATGTCTGCCTACAGGAACGTCGCCATCGTTGGTGTAAGTCACCCCCAGTCTTCAACTTCACCACTCACTAACACTTTTCAAGGCCAGCGGAAGCACAGGAAAAATCATTCTCAACGCTCTCGCATCCGCAAACTTCACCATCACCGTCCTTGCCCGCAAAGAAAGCAAAGCAACATACCCCGCAAAGGTAAAGGTCCGCCCAACGGATTTCTCCGAAGATGACCTCACCGAAGCCCTAAAGGGCCAAGACGTGCTTATCTCCGCTCTAGGCGTTGAAGGTTTCGATCAGCAGCAGAAGCTAGTCGACGCCGCTGTTCGTGCGGGCGTCATGCGATTTTTGCCTTCCGAATTCTCATCTAGTAGTGAGGATCCTGTTGTGTTGGGACTGTTGCCGCTCTTTGAGGTTAAGAAGAATCTGATTGAGTATTTGAAGACTAAGGAGAAGGATGGGCTGAGTTGGACTGGTCTTGCTACTGGTCTTTTGTTCGATTGGGTAAGTGAATTCTGTCCACCGAAAGTAAGCAAAACTGATCACGAGTAGGGTCTTGCAAACGGCTTCCTTGGCTACGATATCAAAAACCGCACCGCCAAGATCTGGGATGACGGCAACAAGAAGTTCACCCTTACAAACGAGAAACAACTCGGCCAAGCTGTTGTTTCAACTCTTGAACACCCTGAGGAAACGCGTAACCGCTATCTCTACGTCTACTCGATCGCGACCACTCAAAATGAGATTCTTCAATCCCTTGAGAAATCCACTGGGGAAAAGTGGACAGTTGAGAAGACGACTACTGATGCTGAAATTGCTGAAGCGCGAAAGAGACTGGGTGCAGGTGATTTCAGTGGTGGATTCATTCTTGTTCATGCGCTTACTTATGGCAACACAGAGGGTTTGAGGGCCAATTACGCTGAGGAAAAGAACTCGGGGGTTGATATTTTGGGAATTGAGATGGAGAGTGTTGATGAGACTGTTGGGCGGGTTGTCGGGAACTGATGATTAGAGAGGCTGTAAATAGGAGGGTTTTGATTTGTTAGACGGTTTTCCCTACCTTAGGCCTTGAATTTCTCCTACCTCGGTCGCTACCTAGCTAGAATGCCCAGACCAGGGTTAATAAAGTGTCGCTTCAATTCAATGATTAATTGAACAAGCATAATATCATTCTGCCATAGTTCCACTAACACCAAAAGAGTTCTTGCACACGATCCTTAAAAATCATAGGACGCAAATGGTTCAAAGTCATCCGTCAATTTGATTCAATCTTGCTAGTAGCCTCCTTCACAAGCTGTTCCAAACCACCCGGATCTGCCCCCATGAGAGCCCTTTCCAGCGTGCCATTGTTAAAAGCGTAGAAGGTAGGAACAGATCGAACACCAAGCTCCTTAACGACTTCATACACAGCATCAATATCAACCTTGGCAAAAGTAACTCCCGGCTTGTTGTATATGTCGTTTTTGGACAGCTTTTCGAAATCAGGGCTTATAATGCGGCAGGGTCCACACCAGGTTGCCCATGCGTTGATAATAACGATATGATTAGATTCAAGCAGCTCTTTATATTGAGATAGATTTCTGATATCCGTAATAGGCATCTTGAGCGTTCTTTTAGCTGAGTTTGTTTGTGCTGTGTGGTTTGTGCTTTCATGCAAGGCAGAGATGATGAGTAGGAAGCAAGAGAAGCTTTTATACCTCGCGCAAGCCGGTATGGAAGCGGGGTAGATATTGAAGAAAAGGTCTTGTGTAAGCATCGGCATCATGATCCATTCGTTGTGTCACTTTGTTGCGATAATATGTGAGACATGTGTGTAGCTGACCGCGTAAACATGGTGTTACCTGGAGAATTATTGCCGTTGCAATCAGGCTTCGAGTGAGTTATAAGTTTGTGCATAAGGTCAGAAACCCCATCGGTATCCAATTCGATAAATGTGACCTGAAGCTAATTGCCGGCAACCAACCCCTATCATCCTGCCATGGTTCCACCAACGACCAGAGTTTCAGTGCCCAACCTTGACCATAGAACCCAATACACCATCCCGCGAGTCTCAATTACTTGAACTGTTCTATCATACGCTCCAATTTCGAAGGATCCGCCCCAACCACCTCATCAGCCTTTTCACCATCTTTGAACGCGATAAAGGTCGGCATTGCCCGGATACCATATTCTTGCGAAATATCCTCCGCTTGGTCAACGTCGACTTTGGCGAAATGAATACTTTCATATTCTTCGGACATCCTTTCGAGGACAGGGCTTATGAAGCGGCATGGTCCGCACCATGGTGCCCAGAAGTCGACGATAACAACGCTGTGGTTTCCGAGGGTTTCTTTGAACTCGGGCAGGCTTTTGATTGGGTGGACGGTCATCTTGAGGGAGTAGATGTGTATGGTTTGCAAGGGCAGTGGTGTATGCGCTTATGCTATGTGAAGGAGATGAAGGAGAGCTTCCGACGACAAGCAAGCCTTTTATAGCTTGGTAAGGTATATTAGAGAGGGGTTCAAGGCGGTGTCCCAGCCTCAGTGACATCATGCATAAAGTATCTTAATTGAGTTTAGTTGAGCAAAAGTGAGACAGCTGAAAGCCTGAGCGTGCAGGAATGTGGATGGTTGGAGTTCTTGGCTGCTATGATTGACCTCACTGGCTATCTTTAGTCTACCCGAAGGTGCACTGAAGGCCGATCCAGTCTCTTTCGGGACGCCTTTACTTAGAGGGACGGAAATAGAATTTTACATTTACGTATAACTTTTGAATTGCTGTGATCCCTACGGTAAGATGACGTGGTGAAATTGATTCTTATTGAATGATATCTTCCTACCAGAGTCCCTCCTACCATGAGATATTAAATCACTCTCTAACTATTTCCCTTAAACCTTACTGGTGACCTCCTGCACAAGCTTCTCCAAGCCATTCGGGTCTGCCCCCTGCAGCTTATCCTGAAGTTCACCATCATAAAAGCTTATAAAGGTCGGCATAGCCCGAATACCCAGCTCCTGCGAAACATCCTCCGCTTGGTCAACATCAACCTTTGCAAATACAACTCCGCTCTTATTGTACTCTTCTCTTTCGGAAAGCTGTTCGAAGATGGGACTGATAAAGCGACATGGTCCACACCATGGCGCCCAAGCGTCGATGATGACGACTTTGTTGTTGTTGATGAGGTCCTGATAGTGGGCCCGGTCTTTGATCTCGATGACAGTCATTTTGAGGGTATGAATGTATCTGGTTTTAGAATAGCGGTAGGTGGTTTGTGTGTTGATGGAAGGAAGAGAAGGAGATGAGGAGTCGTGAGGTTGATGAATGCGGGGTAAAAGCTTACGAAAAGGTCTTATGTAAACATTGGCGTCATAATGCATTTAATGTCTTAATTTTGTTGAGGTGCTACTGTAAGTTGTGAGACAGCTGAAAACGGGCATATGATGCTGATTGGACCATGTGAGCTGCTACGGGACAATCCGCCAACTATGCTACCAGGCTAGTCTACCCGAAGCTACCTCAGTGTCGATCCTAACCTTGTAATCTTATCATCAGATCTACGAAACCCGGTCATGAAAGCCCATTGCAGTAGCCAATGACCGATTGCATACAACCTATCCAGCGTTCAAAAGCAACTTTACCCATACCTCCATCTACCAACCGTTCAGTCTCTTGAAAGCGGTCAAAGCTACAAGACTCGCCCAGTTAAGTTTAGTATGGAATATGTGCACCAATACAACGCTAAAGACAATGAACTCTGCAAGTCTTACATCAATGCTTTTGATTTGTCCTCTGTGGGCAGTACATAAGCATGACTCTGCAACCTTGATGTCGTGCCGTGTCTCAGATTGACAACACCGCCTTTCTGCGTAGTGGATTGATCTTGGCCCGACAGGCATCCATATCACCATGATCGATGCATCTGTAAACTCATGTAATTAGCTATGAACTGCGTGGTAGATACCGGTTCCCTGCCCATGTCGACTACCAGGCATAGCATATCCTCCTCAATGATCGAGTTCCAGCCATGAAGACCTCTGAACACAAACAACTTTTAATTGCCATTAGACCTTTCAACCGCGTTCTGCACAATCTTCATCAATGCAGGTGGATTGGCCCCGTTCAGGGTCTCTACACGTTCACCATCCTCAAGCACGAAAAAGGCGGGTATAGAGCGAATCCCGAGCTCTTGCGCAAGATCTGGGATCTCGTCGGTATCAAATCTGATGAAGGCAACTTTGTCTTTGATGGAATCGTTCTCGGCGGCGTGCCTGTCGAAGAAGGGGCTGATCGCTTTGCAGGGACCGCACCATGATGCAGAGGCATCGATGATGACGGTTTTGTGGGTTTGAAGATACTGATCAAATTCGTCCTTGGATCCGATTTCAATAACGCTCATTTTGACTGTATAAAGGTAGTGCTTTCCGACAGTGGTATGTCGTAGTTGAATGTAAAGACGTGGAGTTTCAAAGTGCGGTGTGGTTTATGAGTTGGAGGAAGAGATACTTACGGAAATGGAGGAAGCGGCATTTAGAGCTGAGAGTCTCTGATCTAAATGACGTTAACGGGCAACTAGCTCGACAACTAACACCACGCTAAGGCTCACTTCCCGTAATCTGACGCCAATAATCAATCATGGCTGAATAGCGAGGTGGAGCTGTAGCTTGAGGCGTTAATTGACCATCCGATAAGCACTAGCTAGGACAGGCAGATCTTCTTAGAGGCGTAAAGAAAGTTTCCCAACCCCTCAACCCATTACGAATTTTCTGAAGATCAGTGTACCCCAGCTTACTTGGACCCTTACCAACAATTATTACCTGATAAATGCCTCACCGTCAGCTCCTCCGTTCTTGATGACTGGCTTGATATGGGGAATCGTAAGATGCACTAAGGATCAGGATTGTTGCCCTGAGACCGTTGAGTATAGACTTTCTCCATCACACGGCAGGACAAGTAGTCGGTAGACGGTAGATCCCAGCTAGCTAGCCAGCTGTTGAGAGATCAACCCCAAAGACGGTAGTTAGCGGTCGTGTCGATCCGATTAACCTTATACTTCCGCCGTCAGAGCGGGGTCATTCAAGCCATTGAACCTTGATTGCGCCTTGTCCTGCAGAACTAGCCTTCCACTGAGACCGGACCCCGCTATCCTTACTACGAGCTTCAAAGGCGGATCGACTTTGGTGATATTCATGCTGACGCAATCCAGCAGGAGATGGTTTATTCACGAGCTTCCGAGATCCCGAGATGCAGTGATAGAAGCTTTATCGGAGAGCTTGTATCTTTGATTTCTACAAGGCTGCACCCATCGATTGACAATGCTGGTTTGAGAACTGCGTACCTGTATTTTCAAGTGGTCTAACTCGAGCCTCTGTGAGTACCATCGATTGTTATATCGTGGTGTTGATGAATGGCCAGCATATATCCGTATCGAAATGACTTTAATTTCTCTCTAGATACCTTGTTACCAGGTTCGCTCGTTGCAAGACGAATTCTATCAATATATATACCAGCCGTGATACAGATAGACTCCAAATCACAAGAGTAGAACTTCTAGTCTATCTACAATCTATGTCTATAGCAACATCTATACTCAACCGTCAAGTCCATTCCAGAACTTCGTAACAAGCCCAGCAACCTCATCCGCTCTATCTCTAACAACTCCATGTCCCGCATCCTTCACAACAAACACATTCTCAAACCCATGACTCTCAAGTTGCTCCTTACTAACCAAATCATCCTTCTCACCCAAAACAGCAAGATTCGGTACGCCAGCTTTACTAACCTGAGCAAACTGCGAGTGAGAATCCATAACACCGCCATCTCTGAATATTCCAACGACGGAAGCAACATGACCGGGATGGTTGCGCATTTGCCAGTCTCGTACTGCTTCAGCGACGATTTCGCCGTTTGCGACTCTTTCTTTCCAGTTGGACGGGACAACAAGATCGCCGCCTTCGAGGAAGTTGAGGATCCATTTTTGAGCCGCTGCTTCGTCGTCGCCACGCATGTGCTCGGGTGGGAAGATTGCTTCTGAGCTGAGAAGTCCTGCTGGGGCGACGAGAGTGAAACTCTTGACTCGTTCCTGTCTTTTAGCGACGTAGCTAGCCGTTGTAGCTCCACCGAAAGAGAAACCGACGACGTGCACAGAAGTCCAGTTGAGACGATCGAGCAAGTCGTCGATTAATCGATGGAACAAGGCGGGTTCGTGAGGTAGAATGGGAGTGTCGCTCAAGCCATGACCCCACAGGTCGACGAGAACGAGATGCGCACGAGGAAAAGATTTTTCAAGAGACCGCGCAAGAGGTAACATGCCTATTGCAGGAGTCTGAACTCCATGGATGAAGAGTACATGATCAATCGGCCCCTTGGTCTCTGAAGGAAGGATCTCATAGTACGCCGCCTTCCCATGAGGGGTTTCCAGAAACTTCGCCGCCGGCAACAAGGCTCCGAAAGTCTCTACAAACTCCCCCTCCGAAGGTCCAGGAATTGGTTTCTCGTTAGAAACATTTGCGCCAGGGCGAGGAAGAACAAGTTCCGACATGATTGGTGATGGTGTTGCAGAGGTGAGGTGAGGTCGAGAGTGGAGATCGGACTATCTCGAACCGAAACCGCCGATCCTAACCGACGCTATCCAATTAAAACACCCGGTTTCTTCCCCGACCTGTCACCTCAGATCCAGATCTTCGCCTTGGGCCAGTAATTGACAAGTCACCCAAGATGGACTCACCCAATGACCCTGCGATTAGTGAAGCAGAGAGAAAGTAATCACCCTCTTTCTTCCCTGCAACTCTCTCTCATCTTGATCATGACGCTGATGGTTTGTCAGAAAACTCCGCAATCGGCTCTCCCAGCGCGCCTTCCGGCGTCGCCAAGCAGAATGTATCCGCGAATTACGCAACCGCGTAAACGCAGATCAAAGACCCGATAGCGAAAGGATTGAAGCGCTTCAAAAGGAGAACAAGTTGCTGAGACAGCAGTTGATTGATGTTCAGACGAAAATGTCGAGGTTGTTGGCGAGTGTGCAGGGGTTGAGTGATAGTGTTGCTAAGACTTTGGATGATACCAAGGATGGACACGATAACTCGGGACACCTGGAACAAGAGGAGAAGGATGGTAGAAGGATTGGAGATGCTGAGTTGGATTTGGATTCTTTTGATGCTTCGATTTTGGACTTTGACGCTCCTTTTGTGTCGGATGCTAGTCAACCTTCGATGTTGACCACTTCGTCAGCAGCGCCGACGACAAACGGCCTCACTTCAGAACTCGTCAACGTTACCGGGACAAACCCTTTTTACTCCCAAATTCCCAACATATGGACTCACGAATACCAAATGGGAATCGATCCCTATCTCACAGCTATAAACGCATCAGCAGAGTCAAGCATGGTACTCGGAAAAGACTACGCCTTCACAAATTCGCCTTTTTCGGATCATATCCAATTGCTTCAGAAGATGTTGAAGAACAAGCTCAACACTCTTGGTTTTGTACCTGAAGGTCATCATCCTGGACAAAGGTAAGTTTTCATATTCACATGATGGGTGAGAGCTGACAGGTGCAGCGTTTATCAACCTGTCCTCATGGTCCTATCAATGTTCAACAGCATGACCCGTCCAGACGTAATGGCCTGGTACGCCAAAACACGCTTCTACCACATCATCGAACTCACAGCCTGGCAATTATATCCCTCCCCTACCACATTCAACAAACTGCATCCACGCTACCGTCCCACAAAAGCACAAATCGAAAACTCTCACCCAGGCATCATCGACTGGATACCCTTCCCATCAATCAGAGACAGATTGATCCAGTTACACTCTGCAAACCCACACATCGACCAGATCTTCTGCGACGCAGTAACAGGCTACGTCGTCGAAACACCAATGTCCGACCTTATTCTAGGCGCACCACAAATAACAGTCTACGTGAGGGTAACTGATCTAATCAACACAATGTCCACCACCTCTGACGAAAACACAATCGCCATCCTCCCCGCACCAGACATCTCTACACTCTTCTCGTCGCCAGCATACGCAAGAGCGGCGTTTAATAAACTCAACATGGACAAGGGAGCAGGATATTACAAAATCGACCCCGCTTTCTTCGAAAAGTATCCGGAACTGTGGGATCAGGGTAGTGACCTTACAGCATCAGGCATACCCTTGAAACCAAAGTTCCAGAAAATTCTAACTTACCCAAAACCGTTGGATCCATCTACTGTGGAGACGTATCGAAGTTTTATCGATTTTTCTCTTGATGCGGCGAATACGATTTCGATGGGGCCTGGATCATAGAGTGACACATCGGCGGCAATGCGTACCTAATCAATCAAACGATGTTGATCACACCGACTGTCATTCCCGTATCATAAAGATCTGGTGATGTTACGACCGGGCCGGTGATGAGCACATGATGTGTTTATTACTGGGGAATGCTTTCGGGTGGTGTCATGAAAAACTGAGTAACGCGACCCCACAGCAACGTTGACTAACACTCCACTTACTAACAACGCATCATCGAGTGGACCTCCAACAATCTATATAGAAACCACACAATTAGTGTCAAAAGATCACCACACCAATATCCTCATTATCATCAATCAAAATGCCTTCTCAAATACCCTCTCCCGTATTTCGCTACAGTTTTATGGACGATTACAGCGAAGGCGCCCATCCAGCCCTCCTAAAAGCTCTCATCGCAAGCAACGCTACACAAGAAGTCGGTTACGGCAACGATACATACTGCGCTCTTGCGCGACAGCGAATAAGAGCGCATCTCGGTCGCGAAGATGTTGGAATATTCTTTGTGCCCAGTGGAACTTCTGCGAATGCGATTTCAATTGCGGCTTGTTTGAGACCGCATGAGGCTGTTATTGCGGCGAGTTCGGGACATATCGTTACTCGTGAAACGGGCGCCGTAGAAGCAAGTGGTCATAAGATTATCAACGTTGCGCCTGTAAATGGAAAACTTACACCGCAAACGATCGAACGGGCGTTGGACGACAATTGGCATTTTCCTCACATGGCGAAACCACGATTAGTGTACATCTCCAACGCCACAGAGATCGGAACGATATATACAAAGGCCGAAATGGCAGCTATAAAAGAAGTATGCGAAAAGAACGGCCTGATCCTCTTCCTCGACGGCGCACGGATAGGAACAGCTTTAGCGTCCAAGTCAAACGACATGACCCTCTCAGATATTCTATCTCTGACAGATATCTTCTGGATCGGCGGTACAAAGAACGGTGCACTACTAGGCGAAGCAGTAGTCGTAAAAGACCCTCGCCTATCCTCCGAATTCGAATTCTACGTCAAACAACACGGCTCGCTCCTCGCAAAAGGCCGCGTGATCGGCGCACAATTCGCAGAACTCTTCGAAGGCGATCTCTACTTTGACTTGGCACGAAAAGCCAACTTGGCAGCAGAGTTACTTAGCAAAGGAATTGCAGAGGCGGGATTTTCGGTGTATGCAGCCACGGAGACGAACCAAGTTTTTGCAGTGTTGCCGTTGGGTTTGATTAACGCGTTGAAGGAGAGTTTCAGTTTTTATGTCTGGGAAAAGTGTGGGGATGATGAGGCTGTTATTAGGCTTTTGACGACGTGGGCTACTGATGGGGGACAGGTTGAGAGGTTTGTTGAGGTTGTGCATAATTGGAGGGGATAGAATAAAAGTTTAGTTACATAATAATTGTTTCGGTATTTGAAAAGACAGTAAGCTCGTGATGATTTTGGAGCATTGGTGCTTTTTCAATTTCATGTTCAGAGATCAAACACCAAGACACACGAGCGGGTATTACAGCTTGAAGGGTCACATGCTTTCGCGATGAGTTCGTGATGAATGAAATGATACTTCAGCTTACTCCCTTTGGGATAGTGCAGCTGGCTCAGCTGGGGTGTATAGCACGATGCATCTGAGACATGACAGGACCCACTCCCGGTAGTCGAGTTGGCTACCCTGCACCACTACGGGTGGTGAGCGAGCCAAGATGTCTTTCAGAATATGAGATAAAACTCTGAAACTAGTACAAAAAGCTCGGTATTGAGGTCAGTAAAATCTCGAAGACTTGCACGACCGAAGACATTCACTGAGCAAACAGTGTAATTGGTCAGTTTGTGACAAAAACGATTGTTCCATCAATTCACATATACAGTCCACGTTTCAAAGTACCAAACATTAGGATGGTGCAAGCTCTCCTTGATTCAATCCAATATCCCAACCGATTCACAATCAAGCAGAGTCAAAACCCTTGTCAGCCCGCTCAATGATTGGCGGTGGCTTCTCAATCTTCTTGCGAAGAATATGTCGCTTGATAAAGTACGGCAGCCAGACCTTGGTCTCATAAGAGATGAACTGACTCGTAGGAACAGAAAAGACCTCTGCAGAATTTGTTAGTTCATGATAAAGACCACTGATCTGGGAAGGTGCTTACGGTCGAGTTCTTCGAGGGTGAGTTGTTTGGTTTCGCGAACGAAGCAAAAGATCATGCCCCACGCAATCAGGTTCAGACCTGCGTAGAAGCCAAAGGCGCCGGTTTGTGTCATGGCGGCGGACATTCGAGGGAAGGTTAGACCAAGGACACCAGCTGTTCTTTATTAGTGAGTGTTTCAATTACTTGACCATGTTTGCTTACCAAAGGTGTTGTTGATGCAGACAGCCCAAGCCATGCCCTGCTCACGTTGAATGGTAGGGAACACTTCGGCAGAGTATTGGAATGCGACAGGGCCTTCGCCCAACGAATAGGCGATCGTGAAAAGATAGATAAATCTAGTCAAGTCAGTCAGATTCCTTTGGTGCAGAAGACAAGAACTTACAAGACGACAGGTCCAATTTGTGCACCTCGACTGCCACTGTGATTGAGGAGCGACAAGCCGGCTGCAAGCAAGAAGATACACATAACCGGGAAGGTCTAAGAGACGTCAGCCGTGCACACTGCGGAACATGATAAAGTACTTACAGCAAGAGTAAGAGTGCGCCGACCCTTGGTGTCAATGAGAAATAGAGTCGGAATGGTAGAGACGACCTGGATAGCACCGTAGCCAAGCGAGGCGTACAGAGCCTGCGTAGAAGTGTATCCAGCGTTACGGAAGATTGTGGAACTGTAGAACGAAATGACTGCGACATGTTAGTATATCCCACCATAACCGAGACGCCAACTTACTGTTGATGCCACACATCTGCTGCGCGATCATAACCGTCGAAGCACCATAATTCGCCCTCCTGATTCTCGGCACAGCAAAACAATCCCACAAACGCTGGAAATATCCTGCTCCCCTCGCAACAGTCAATTCCTCCTCGTAGATAATCCACGAATAGTAAAAGTCTCTCGCAGCAATGATATCATGTGCTCTCAGTCTCTGCATAGACCTAAATCCCTTGGCATGCTTCCCGTGCTTCATCAACCAACGCGGCGACTCGGGACAAAAGAAGATTCCCAGACCAAGGAGGAAAGATGGAATAAAGGCTGAACCGAGCTGAAGGCGCCAGGAGATGTCGCCCGTGTCTTTGACGATGACATTGGCGCAAAAACCGAGGAAGATGCCGATGACCACCCAAAGCTGCCAGAACATGACCAGGGCGCCGCGGATGCGTGCTGGGGCCATCTCGGCCGAGTAAATCGGGACGGTGGCATTCTTGGCGCCAATACCAATGCCCATGACGAAGCGCACGGCAAAGAGCGTTTGCCATGAATGGGTGAAGCCGGAGGCAATGGGTGTAGCGGTGAGACAGCAAGCTGTGATGAAGATTTCACCTCTTCGACCGAAATAATGATTGAGAGGATCAACGATAAATGCGCCACTGCAAGGATTAGCATTTTTCCAACACGGCCCTAAAGATAAACTCACATAAGTCCAGCGGTCAAGAAAATGATGGAATTGACAAGACCAACAATCCACTGATCGCGAATACTGTTCTCTTCATCAAGCCCAAATTCTTGGGGGAAGGAAAGATTGGCGCCGTTGGAACCGGTTTGATCCCAACCTTGCGTGGCGGCTCCAATAGCGCAGAGAGAGATGGAGTACCAGAGCATCTTTGGCCCGTGCCACTTGTGATCTCTTTCGTACTCGAGGGCTTGTCGTTCATCTTCCTCAAGCTCCTTGACCATGTTGAACCGGTTGCCGTCACGAGCGACTAAAGCTGCGCGGGCGAAAAGTTCGGCGTGTTCGGACATGCCGTGGTTCTGAGCGAAAAGACGACCATCGTGTGCTGCTTGTTCAGGCGTTACTCTCTACAGAAGCAAAAAAGGTTAGTAAGCGCTTGTGAACAGGGATGAGGGTCGCCAAGAATCTAGGCGATCGCCAAGAGGCCAAGAGATGCTCCCGCTGCCAAGACATTCAACGACATCAAAACGTACCTGCAATGGGTTCTCGACGATGTTGAGGGCGGTAGATCCACGACGAGCACCGCTGCCGGGGGGAATGTCGGAGTGATCACCAAGGTCATGTTTCTCATTATGAGAAGCCTGAGGAAATTCGGGGCCCAAATCTTTGTTGTCCATGATGAATTGAGAAAGAAGAGGATGTGTTGGACTGAGCTGGCCAAGAAATGAGCAAGGGAGGAGATCAGCGTAAGATTAAATACCCAGAGACAAAAGATCCTTTGCTTGATTGAATTGAACGGGGCGGGAAAGAGCGACCCTAGAGCTAGTGCAATTTCCCCGCTTGTCTGGGGAAGGAGAAGCGACCAAGGCTAGTCTCAGCAAAGGTTTGGGGAAAGGATCTGCAGAGTCTGGGTGTTTCTCATCCCCGGCGCATCCCCATACTTTTGCGAAAGGGTGTGATGAATTGTCTGTAGGGGCTGGTGAGTGGTGGGATGTTGAGGAGAATTGTGGAAACTTAAGGTTATTGTTGTGAAGCAGGGGTCTTTGCTGCTGTTCTCAGGGATGGGGTTGCACTGATGATGAGCGGGTTGGACAGATGGTGTTTGAGACATTGTCAGCCAGCCATTGATCGAAGAATCAGTGGTAAACAAATGCACCAGATGAGTTCAGTGCAGAGACGTGTTTATCGCATCTCATTTCAATTCCTCTAAAAATGATTCACTGGTATTTGCCCCAGTACTGTATCAACGATAACCGCTAAAACAGATTCCCCATTCCCCCCCATGCCGCTAATAAAAGTTGGAGAAGCTATCCTACCCCGCCAATCAAAATACAAACAAGCACACCTTTGCAAAAAGCCGCTGAGCACCTCGAAATTGGAGGTTACACTGACCAGTACGTACCGATTAATTCGGCTGCCTAAACGTCATCGGATAAACGGCACGAATATGACGTCGTTCGCCAAGGCAGCCATATTTCCAGAGTTAAAGTCTTGGCGCTAAATACCAGGCATCAGAATAAATGAAGCACTAAATGATCTGGACTCTCTTTTCTACTGCAAAGTTATGGTTCGATTAAAATATCCCTCAGCATGAATTTGAAGGGTTTGGTTGAGATGGCTGTTGTAATATTGGGTGCTTGGACGTTACACAGCTGGCGTTGAGACATTGCCCTTCGTAAATGAAACCATCATTGACCACTCCATTCTTCCCAATTTGGGGTGGTAGAAACGGAACGATCGGGCAACTCTGTTCTTGGCATTTACTTTACTCGCGTGATATTCTCGGTCCCGAGCATTTGCCATTGAGTTTCTGGGGTCATGTTATTTCCGTTAGATGATCTTGCTATTCATTGTTTCTAGCGGGCGTTGTCATCTGACAGGTCGATTAATTGACTAATCATTTGTCGTACATACACTCTCTCCATCATGATGATCTGATCAACCCCGGATTCACAGAGCGTCAGGATCTTCACGACGGAGTTAAGAAGACACACTTCTCACTGTTTTGCGCATCGAATCGCATCTCACCCTTTCAGCCCAACCTTAAACTTATGCTTATGGTGGTGTATTGGGCGTACTGTGCGGACGTTGGGAGAGATGTATAATTGCTTTTGAGAATGATTAAACGGCGATGTCATCTCAAATGATCGCCGTGGGAAAAGGCGTCCTCCATTGCATCTGCGACCACACATCATCCTGGTCTTCTTTGCGCCAAGACGTCATAAGCGCGCGCAAACATGCCCGCTTACAGGCCAATCGCGTATGTCTCAGGTAAATCAAAGGGGATGTTGCACGTGAGCAATTGGAACAAGCCCATCATCTTTCTTATCGTATCAACCAGTGGTCAGACTGCGTTCTACTTTTGCTCCATTCATAGGGTGCGAGAGTACAGCAGCAATACGTCAGAATAACACAGCAGCTTATAGTTATGAACAAAAAAGACATTAATCGGCTATCTGAAAACGTCCATCTAATAAACATAGACAAACTCATCATTCTTAGAATCCGTAATATCCATAAACGCATTCTGTCCCAACTGTTCATCATCCTCCGCATTAGCCACATACCGATGCTCCATACTCAAATCCCGAATCTTAGCAGGCTTCCCATTCTTAACCCGTCTTCGCTCCTGCAACTTATTCAAAAACATCAAATTCACCAACTGCAGAATAATAACACCAATCATCGCCCCGGTAATACCCATCGTCTTGGTAAGACCAGGCTTGTAGTATGGTGCGTCCTTGGAGCTGAAGAGAAGAGGTCCGATGATGTTGCCTGCTGATACGCCGATGTTGTAAAGGGACATGATGACGGATTTCTTGGTTGTGCCCGCGATGTTGGAGATCATCCAGGATACGATGAGGGGGTTGCCGCCGAAGAGGAAGGCTAGCATGTAGTATGCTGCTAGTAACGGTGCGGTACTCGAGCGGTCGAGTTGGTGGAGCATTACTGCACCTGCGAGGACGGGCAGCATTACTGCGATCAAAAAGGCGGACTTGATGCGGTATCGATGGGCGAGGTAAGAAGCTGGGAAGATAACAAGGAGTTGAACAGCGCCGAATGGGATGTTGAGAAGAGACGTGACACCCTTGTCGAAACCAAAACCACCAACAATAATAGGTCCAAAGGTATTCGTGACAGCAGCAGTGACGTTAAGACACAGAGCCATACCGATAAAAAGCCACGTCTTGGGTTCAATCATCGCCTCAAAAGCCTGCGACCAGGTAAAGTTTCGACTACCAGTACCAGTCTGGTTTGCACGGAGTCGCTCCAAAGTCTGAAGCTTCTCATGCTCTGTCAAGAAGCGCGCAGAGGGGATATCATTGTCGAGGGCAAAGTACACCACCGGCGCTGTGATAACAGTGATAAGACCAGCAAACAGGAACAGAATGCGCCACGACGCAAGAGACCCGTTGATTTGACCAAGGCCGAATGAGAGCGCAGCAGCGAACATGTTTGCCGCACCGTTAGTACCATACCAACAAGCCACCCTCATCGGCTGCTCCGCTCTTCGATACCACTGCGCCGTAATAACAGAAAACAGCGGCAAACACGCCGCTTCAAACAAACCCAACAAAAAGCGCGTCGCGAGGAGCCCTTCGTAGGTCGTGCAAGCAGCCATACAAGCCTGCGCCGTTCCCCACCCAAAGACAAGACAACTCATAAAAATACGATGCGGTACCTTGACCATGAGCCACGACGAAAACGGTAGCCAGACGAGTTGGGCGATTGGAGCCATGGAGCTGACCATGGAGTATTCATTTCCGGAGAGGTTTGTGTCTTCGCGCATGCCCCAGACTGCGCCGTAGCCGAGGACGGATTTGTCGAGGATTTGGAGGAAGTAGACCCATACTAGGATGGAGAGGATGTGTTTGTCTGTTTTGCGACGGAGGCGTTTGTTCTAAGATTGTTAGATGGGATTAGACGGGTGGGAGGGAAGGTTGAACTACGTCGTCTTCTGTGACTTCGACGTGTTGATCGCCGATGAGTTCAGCTGCGCGGTCTGCATGGTTATTCGGGGGAAGTGGCTTCGATGGTTGGGATTCAATGTCTTCGGTGTGCTGTTGAGAAGGTTCATCATCAGATTTCGACATGGTTGCGATTAAAAGCAAAACGTTGAGAAACAGTTGTGGATAAAGTTAAATTGCAAAGGAACAACGGTCTTCTTATCCTCGTGGTAAGTTCCATGCATAAACTCAAAAACCAATGGATCTCCCCACGGGGAAGCGAATCTGGGGGAGGGGAAGAAAGTGGACCAAGCCAAGCAAGCTTTGGTCGACTGTCGACTGACGATCATTACTTGATTCCCATGGTGTTGTTCATGCCCGGACCATAAACACGAGTCATGCACGCGGGGTTGATTCTACGTCATTTTTCAATAGCCGAAGACGTGGGGGTTTTCGGCAATAGATTTAGTAGAGAGTCGGCAAATGAAAGGAAGCTAAGGAGCGGCACGTGAGGGTGAGTGTCGACCTTGCACTGAATCTGGTACGATCTCAGGGGAATTTGCGTGGGATGGTTCCTTGGCTGTTGGTTGTCGGGCGGAAGCTTTCCCCGCGTTCTGTGCCGCGGGTTATTATTCTTGGGCACGGAGCGAATGCCGAAATGTGGTGCAAGAATGGTCTGCAGACGTGGGGGTTAAAGCTGAAAAGGACAGATTTGTTTCTCGTGAGGAGTTGGTTATGCATGTAATGATGTTTCAATCGGAAAGGTCCAGATTAGTCCGTGCCCGATTGTTTTTGCACACGCTCAAGAGGCAGAGTTGTGAGATAAACATTCCAGTAGACTGAAAACGAGCAAAGCTAACGCTATAACATCATAAAATCTCTGTAAACTACAGGCGTGGGACGAATTGCTTTTCAATGCGTTTGTGCCACGTTTTGGCAAATGAGATTTTTGGAAGCAAATCTTAGTTTTTACACAACGTGGAATCTTTGCCTGTACAAATTCAATCTTATCAAGACAACATAACCTGAGTAAATCCATACACAGAAGATCGTTGCAACAAGCTTTTCAATTGCCCTGGCAGACAATGGTCACGCGATGCTCTCCAAAATCACCATCTACTGAAGTCTGTAGGTTAGGCTTCCCAGCCGTTAGCGTGGCTTACCCCAGATTTCCTTCACGTGGGGGCACAAACCGGTTTCCGCGTGGGGGTCACATTCAAGTGGAGTCGTTAAATCATGAACTCATCATCTCACCGGAGTCAACGCCGATAAACCGAGAATAGAAAAGTACCACCTTCCACTTCCATCTCTCGTAAACAACCAACAACAAAAATGGCTAAAATCGCATCAATCAGATACTACCGTGTAAAGCCACGATGGCTCATGGTGAAGGTCGTCGACGAGAATGGTCAGCATGGATGGGGTGAGGCGACGCTTGAAGGACATGATCTTGCTGTTGAGGGGTGTCTGGATGAGATGATTCCGAGGATTGTTGGTCAGGAAGCAAAGTGAGGTTTCAATTCTGTGGTACTATCTGTTGCTAACGCGGGGTAGTGATATTGAGAATATCTGGCAGACCTTCTGGCGACACAACTTTTATCGCGGCGGACCGGTTTTCATGTCTGCCATGTCTGGAATTGACATTGCACTATGGGATCTCAAAGGTAATCTCGAAACTTCTGTTCACTATGTGCGGAATTGACAATTTTCAGGCCGTAACTTGAAGGTTCCTATTTATGAGCTCCTAGGTGGCAAAGTAAGAAATAAAGTCCAAGTATACTGCTGGATCGGCGGCGACCGTCCATCAGACGTCGAAGCAGCAGCGTAAGCCATCTCAACCCAAACCCAAAATCCCTTCTAACAAAAGCAAGCAAAAAACGCCTCGAGCAAGGCCTAACATGCGTAAAAATGAACGCCACCGAAGATCTAGGCTGGATAGACTCCCCCTCCGCCCTCGACAGCACCGTCGAACGTCTCAAACAAGTGAAAGCTCTAGGTCTCGACGCCGGTCTGGATTTCCACGGTCGCTGTCATAAAGCCATGGCGAAACAACTCGCACGAGCACTAGAGCCGCACAGACCTTTATTCATCGAGGAGCCGATCTTGGTGGAACATCCTGAAGCCATCAAGAAATTATCTGATCAAACGGTAATACCTATTGCGTTTGGAGAACGACTTTATACGAGATGGGATGTCAAGCGTTTCCTTGAAGATTCGAGTGTTGATATTCTTCAACCGGATATAGCACATGCAGGCGGTATCTCCGAGACAAAGCGGATAGCTACCATGGCGGAAGCATACGATGTCGCTATAGCGCCGCACTGTCCTTTAGGACCGGTAGCTTTTGCAGCGTCTGTGCAGGTAGCCCTTTCAGCGCCAAATTTTGCTATTTTGGAGATGAGCTTGGGGATGCATTATAATACGGAAGCTGGAGATATCGATTTACTTACGTATCTCAAGGATCCTAGTGTTTTTGATTTGGAGGGTGGTCATGTTAGGGCGCCGACGGGGTATGGGTTGGGTATTGAGATTGATGAGGAGATGGTTGTTAAGATTGCCAAGGAGACGGAGCCTTGGCAGTGTAAGACATTCCATGGGCCGGATGGAGGGATTCGCGAGTGGTAGAATATTTTGAAAGTGGTTCGGTCTAGAACAATGACATCCTATATCTCATTACAAATCTCCATGAAAAGAGTTTGTATCCTCTTTTACAGTTGAGCTTGGCGGTAACCGGGCACTTGCCTTTCCATCGCTTATTGCAGGTACCGTTGCGGTCTATGAGCCAATTGAATGTCTGATTCAATTCCGACTTTTAGAGAGGAACATAACAACAGGCCAAGTCAGTCGCCCAATAGTAGGTATTTCGCTTTCGGCAGTCATCATTATGTGGAACGTTGGCCAATAATGTAACTTCGTATCTGTAGAGTAAGCGGGCGCATAGTCAGCGGGCACCAAAGCATGTCAGCAACAATTGCCATTATGCTTAAAACTGACTTCCGGATAGCCTATTCGAGGTTTGAATACTCCGCTGCAATTCTTTCGAGTCAAGGCATTGTAAAATGACACTTATTTAGGTTAGTATTGTTTGCCAGGCGGTAAGTAGAATGATCTTGGGCTTGACATCTTCCATGGTCTGATGCCTCGGATTTGATATAAATATGCGCTCCTACACCTTCAATCATGAATCATCGCTGTTGCAATCATTATTCAACCATCAGACTTAGACCAAAAATCCATTCTTACAATTCAATCATCATGAAGTTCATGTCTTTCACCGTCGCCCTAGCTGGTCTTGCCTCCGTCAACGCTGCCTGGGAATCCATCTACATCGTCAACTCCCGAAAAGGCAACGAAGTCTCCAGTGGCTGCGCCTACTACGCAGATAACGCCAACGCATGGGGACGTCGACCTGACGACTACACAGACGTCACCCATGGACGTGTCCACAACTGGGAAGGCAAACGTACAGCCTGTAAGTCTTACTGATCCAATCAAATGCAATGTTCGATCTACCATTTGCCAGGTCGATTTGGTAGTGGTGTCACTTTTAACGTCGACATCAACGCCGATGCATATGAGCAGAGATATAATGCTTGGGTTGGAGGCGGAAACAATGGATTTAAGCAATTCACTTGCCACAAAACTCATGACAGGGCTGTGGTTGTTCCGACTTTGTATACTGTGGATGGGTGGACTGTACAAGGCATTTACTGGTGTAGGGAGTATGTTGGAGGTAAGAGAGATTGGATTGCATAGGTTAGCCACGGCTCCGGTTCATAGACCGATCGCTAGGTCCTGGGTGTCACTCTAGGGTTAAGCATTGCTCTCAATAAGTTTCGATTGAGCACTCTACTATGGTCTTATAAAATCATGAACACATTTGTGGCTTATCAGAGAGATTTTCAATCCGACTACGACATGTGAACGGCGGCCGGTCTTGGGAACCATGTCGGGCTAGGATACTCGAATTCGCCTCTTGATAGCCTTGCTCACCTTCAAGGTGTTCGGTGACTTGGCATCCTAACCAAACCAACGGGGCTCCTTGCCGGGGAGGAAATAGTAGGAAATCAAACCCGAGAAAATCCAATATTGACCCGTCAAAAGATTCATCGAGTGACAGCCACTCGGGATTACTGTAAATGCCTCAACATGGATGTCTCAATCGAACCAACCACTAAACAAGCAACGGTATGTCAGGAAATCATCCACTAACAGAATCGTTAACAATAAAGTGTGGGTTTCCACCGTAATCGCTACTCGGCTGTTAGTACCCCCAACCATCCACAAAGGTTCCAACGGGTCCAGCCTGCCGGTCCGCCAGAGGGAAAAAGCAGTTGGTTAAAACTTAAGCATATTCTTTACCTTAACTGACTAACGTACGTGGGTCCATGATCCACGGGGTTTTGGCTCAATTCGTCCAAGGTCCATGCCAAGACACCTTGATAGATACAGGTGCGAACCCGGATAGACAGAAACACCATGTTGAAGGATTTTCTAGATCGGATGAAAAGACACTCTGATTTGTCAATTGAATCGAGGTGACCGTAGAGAAATTGATAATGACGCCACTGCGAGGCGATTTTCTGGTTTGCCTACTGGGTTGTTTGGTGATGTTGGGTTGAATTTCACTCATTTTGCGGCTGATGCCCCCACGATAAGCACCAAAATGTAAATATGAGCCAATAGTTTATGCAAGGTCTAGATCATGTTCGGTCGTTTGTTGGTTGCATGTTTCCACAATTTGGGAACCCGGATGCTACGATAAACATGCAATGCCAGTCAAAGACCTGTATAAATAGCCCCAAACATCACCTGCATAGTCCATCTTGTCTCCTCAGCCTCTCACAGTCTTGACAAGCCTTTCAATCCAAACACTCTTCAAGATGATGTTCAAGTCCACCACCGCTGCCATGCTTCTCTTCGGAGTCGCAAGCGCTACTCCCATCCAGGGCCGCGCTGAAGCCAGCACCACCAAGTCCGCCTCTACTTCCTCTCCTACCAGCGCATACGACTGGTCTGAGGGCTGGACAAAGGACTACCCCATCCACCAGTCCTGCAATGCTACGCTCCGTCATCAGCTCTCTAACGCTCTTGATGAGACCGTTCAGCTGGCGCAGCATGCTAAGGATCATATTCTGCGCTACGGACACAAGTCTGAGTTTGTGCAGAAGTACTTTGGCAATGGATCTACTGCTCAGCCTATTGGTTGGTATGATCGTGTTGTCAACGCTGATAAGACGGGAATGCTCTTCCGATGTGATGACCCTGACAAGAACTGCGCTACCCAGGATGGTAAGTTCTTTTACTCTCATTTTGAAGATCGATACTAACTGTTACAGCATGGGCTGGTCACTGGCGAGGCGACAACGCTACCTCAGAGACAGTCATCTGCCCTCTCTCCTTCCAAATCCGCCGCAACCTCGACTCTGTCTGCAACCTCGGCTACACCGTCGCCAACTCCAAGCTCAACACTTTCTGGGCCACCGACCTTCTCCACCGCGTTCTCCACGTCCCTGTCATCAGTGAAGAAACAGTTGACCACTTCGCCGAGAACTACACCGACGCTCTGGCCCTCGCCAAGAAGGATCCTTCCAAGAGCGCCATCGACAGTGATGCCCTGCAGTACTTTGCCATTGACGTTTGGGCCTATGATATTGCTGCTCCTGGAAAGGGATGTACTGGTGAGGTTGAGGAAGAGGAAGAGGAGGAGAAGCCTACTGCTACCAAGGCTGATTCTTCCAAGCCTAGCGCTACTAAGGAGGCTCCTAAGGAGTGCCATACCCATGATGATGGTGTTGTGCACTGCTCTTGAGGAGGAATGAATATAGATAGATAGATTTCGATTCTTATGACCCTTTTTGTTGAGCTTTGCTGGACGACTGGTATTCTTGATAGAGAGAAGATCTAGAAGTTCGGGCTCTGGTCTGCTTTGGTAGACTAGAGAGGCCAACCACGATTTAATGATAATAGACTATGTTTATGTCCACAAGACAACTAAACCTGGATTGGGGTGTGACATGAAATTGAAATTGGAATTCTTCATTAGGAAAATTTATTGAGACAATTCTCTATGCAGCTACTGCAGACTATTTGAGAAAGGATAGTTTTAGTTAATCCCCAAGTCCATTACTTCCCTGATCTAATATATACACAGGCTACCGAGTATCCATCCTCAAGGAACCAATATTCGTCCCCGTAAACACCGGCAATATTCCTCCGGGATCCTCCAACCTCCCCACCCTCTCCTCCAAACTCTCCTCCCCATCCATCAACTCCAACTGTCTATTAACCAACTCCTTAACCTCCCCCCTCATACCAATCATCTGCTCCCTACATAACTGACAATACGTTTCCAAGACCTTAATCCTTTCCTGCAAAGCCTCTATAACTTCCCACGCAGCAGAACTATTCTGATAAGATCCCTTGAGCTGCATCTCTGCCTCTTCCTCATTCCGTTCCACAGTCTCTTCCAAATCACTGATTCGACAAACCAGACTTTCGAGTTGGTAACTTCCTTTTTGGTGGAGAAGTGTTTCGAGGTCTTTTACTCTTTGCTTTAGAGCTGAGATGTCGTCGTTTGAATGGGGGAAGGTGGCGGGTGTGTGGAAACAGGAGAAGTGGCCGCAGTAACATGTTGCGCCGGGGAGAGAAGTGTTATGGTGAAAGCCCATGCATCCGCACCGGTGACCTTTTAAGGCGGGTATCGTGAGTATGTAGCGACATTGGCCTTTTGGTAAATTGTTGCATTCTCCTGGTGGTGCTGATGCGGACTGTGTTGTACGGTCAAGGCCATGGTCTCGGTAAGGTTTGGACATATTTGCGACGTGTATTATCCTCTGGCAATATATTTCGGAAGAGATTTGAGGAGATGAAAGAGAGAGAAATTAGGATTCCCGTTTTATTCCAACGGCATCGCCACTGCTCACACGACCGGCCCCGCGGAAGACCTCGGTGTCAATGCCGAGGGGGACGTGGGGGTTCCTATGAGGTTTCTTTAGAGTAAGCAATCGGCGCTAAAGAAGAACATCCCACGATCTGCGGGGAAGTGCTTCGGGGATAAAAGTGTTGGTGTTGTTGCCGAGCAATGCGGGGAGCTACATAACGTTGCATTATTCACATGATGAATGAAACACCCGGTATCGGAACAATTGTCATTGAGGTCTATGGAGAATCTATGTTCATTTCTCCTTCGCGCTCATCAACCTTTTGTTAACTCCCAACAAAACAGCATAAAGCGTCTCAATAGTCGCAACATCAACCCCCAACTCCCTTCCCTTCCTAACAGGGTATCCCAAAATAACCTCAACCTCCATCGGCTTCCCATTCTCACAATCCGTTCTCATACTACTCCCAATAGGCTGCATACTCCAGATCTTATCCATCAACCTATCAATAAGATCATACTTGAGCGGGACATCCAATGCATTAGCTACATCGATAACCTCCTTCATAAGTCGTCGTGTCATTGGTGTGGAGAGATCGGATGAGGTGAGCCATGTGTGTGTGTCCAAGAGGGTTAGTGCTGTGAGACTGTTCCATGCTGCGTTCCAGACAACTTTTTCCCAGCGCTGGACTTGGATTGAGGGCACGATCTGGAATATGGTTTTGCCGATTGAGAGGAGGGATTCGAATTGCGACAGATGATGTGCGTCCGTGGTGGCGGAGGTGGGTTTGTTCGGGTAGAGACCGATTTGCATGTCTTCGGATGTTGTGTGGTGCACGATACCTGGTTCTGGCTGTCGTGCTCCTACCCATGTCTAGAACTTGTTAGCCTGTAAGTTGTACTATGGATGCAACGACGTACCACGCAGGATATGATAGTCACGCTAGGAAAACGCTCTCGAAAAGCATCTTCATTGCCTACACCGTTCTGGATAATCACGATCGTGGTGTTCTCCCCAACTCCAGGTGCAATATCTGCAGCTGTACTAGCCTGATCGACTGCCTTGTTTGTACAGACAATGAAGTCAAATGTCTGGTTCGCATCCTTGACTTGTCTAAGGACTAATCGTTCCCAAATTAGCATCCCGTTTTCATCGTGTGTTGATTTCACTCACCACTATCAGGTTTCACATGGTGTTTCCCATGGTTCTCACTGTTGATACTAATCCCATTCGCAGCAACAGCGTCGTAATTCGATCGTGCAACAACAGTCAAGCGAACATTCTCTCCACGACTGAGTACGAAAGCGTAAAAAGAGCCAATGCTTTGATCATGTTAGCATTCACACAAAGAATTGATCAATTGACTTACGCTCCAAGTCCGTAGACTAATACTTCCAATTTTTTATCACTCATCTCGATAATTGCTTTACTTGCAAAGAAGGTGGTTTCGGTCGGGATTTATGTATTACTTTTCCGAAACCCCTCACTTCAAAATATGCGGGTTTCGTCAGCGGGCTTTTCCCCATGCCAAGCTAAGGGCGTGGGGGTTGCCGAGATGCATTACCGAAGACTAGGATGATCGGTTCCTGCTGCATGATGTTATTGTCAAGTGTACGTATTTGAAGCGCTTATTATTATCGGTCCGGGTAGGTTGAAGCGTAAGCCCATTCATTGAAGATGGTGCGCTGCACTTCCACGTGGATATTTATGGCACTGAGACTTAAAGTACCATGCACCTTCATATAACCTTTGTTTCAGAGAGGAACCTCGCTTGGGCTTAGCTGGGATAATAGAGTAGACCTTGCCAGGATGATTCGGCAACGCACACACAATGCTTACGTTCGGGTGACAAGACACAAAATGGGTCGATGAAGTATAGGGTAGGCTGTCTGCTAAGTCACGCAAGAGATTGCATGGCTGAGTAGAACAGGTGTCTTATCGTATTAATACCTTATCTTATCGATTCATGATCTTATCCTATCGTATCTGCATCTTATCTCATCTATCTATTCAATCATGTCCACCAAACAGCCAGCGGACTTCCTCAGAACGGCACGCACGCCAGGCCGTTACAGATTCCCCACTGCGCAATTCATCGCCCATCAACCCTCCGAACCTTGAATAAAATCGGCTTCTTCGCCTTCAATGTCAAACTCGGATTCCTCATCTCAACATCCCCCAAAACCTCCATCTCAAAATCCCTAACTAGCCCCAGCAGCAAAACCTTCATGTTTAACATCGCCAGCGCCTTGCCAGGACACATCCGTGGTCCGTTGGAGAACGTTTCCATAGCATATGGACTCGGAGCAGCCCCCTCCCATCGTTCTGGCCTGAATGTCTCGACGTCATCGCCCCAGATCTGAGGATTGAGCTGGATCATGGCTGGTACTATTTGTACCGTCGTGCCTTGGGGAATGTCGACTCCCGCGATGGTCATGTCCTTCTGGGCTTCCCAGGGTATGATCAGGGTCGGGGAGTAGAGGCGTAGGGATTCGCGGATGACGTTCTCGAGGAAGGGCAGTTCGTCTATCGCTTTGGCGGATACGTCGCTCGTATCTAGCGATTGGATCTCTTTTCGCAAACGCTCCTGCGACGCGGGGTTCTTGCCAAGTGCGTATGCCGTCCAGATTACAGCGCTGGCGGTCGTCTCGTGCCCGGCAGCAATAACCTGCATGGTCTAACCCACAAATTAGCACAACTTTATGGCGTCAAGATCAGAAACCCACTGACAATATCGATCAACTCGTCCTTCGACAGCCTCTGCCTTTCTTCAGCACTGGCCTCAATCATTCTTGTCAACAAATCGTCCGAGAGCTCATCTCCGCTCGTAGCCTCCACTTCAGCAGTGCGTTGCTCAATCAGCTCCGCCATCATGGTCTTCAGCGCAGCTTTGGCGCGAATGAAGTTCAGATTGGCAGACACAGGCAACCACCGCAGCGGGATGAATGGATTGATGAAGCTTAAAATTTGCCCAGCAAGAGGCTGTGCAAGAATGTCGTTGTAGCATCGTTCGAAGGATAGCGGGGAGGATCGGGAGCGAAAGTCGCGTAGTTCTTTGCCGAGGAGGGAGACACCGATAATGTCAAGCGTGACGCGGGTTATGAGGTCTTCGACTGGTGAAGGTTAGGCAAGCGCGCAATGGCAATGTGACTGATTGCATACTCTCGATGATTCCATCATCAGTCCGATCCAAGGACCCTTCGATCTCGCGATTGAGCTTGTCGGCGTAGGCCACGAACGTCGGAAACAGCTTTCGTATACTCGGTCGCGACAACGGCCCTATTCACGTCAACACAGCACGCGCATTAGTACTCTTTCGCACTCACCTGCAATGATGCGCCTCAATCTTTTGTGCTGATCTCCAACACTGAACAACAGCCCGATACCCAGAAACTCCCCTACCAAAGTGTGGAAAAAGCCTGGTTTGGCGAATAGGTACGCATTCGTCTGCAGTACCTCCCGACACGCTTCTCGGTTATTGACGAGCAGAACCTCTTGGTTCAGCCAGGAAAGACACCTGATGAAAGGCGCGTCAGGCCAGCGTCGCATCCATTGGAGGTACAGGTCGTTTGGGCCCGCGCCGCGGAGGATGCGCAAAGCATGACCGACGAAAAGCTGATGGTCCTATGACGACGGGAGGGATCGTGTCAGTTTCAGGAGGAGATGAAGGCTGATGGTCGGCGCATCTTACCTCTGGTCCTGGGAGATGTTGCAGTCGCGAAGAGTGCGGGCGGAGGGCATTGGTGATGAAGGAGTAAGAGATGAGGCCAGCAAGACTCAGTACTACGACCCACTGGACTGTCGAATAAGTGGGGTTCATTGCCCTGGAGTTAAAAGTGCGTCGAGCAGAAGAGAAAAGCAGGGATTTGGCGCCAGGAATGTCGCAATAAATGTGAGAAGTTTGTCTTTCAACGAATTTTGTCATGAATATCAATTGATCTCTATTATCAACATTTATATACTGTATATTTCGTGCATGCTGCTCGTCAGGCTCATTTGGCTCGGGCGCGAGCTTCTCAGGTCGCCGCTTACTCAGATACAGGCGTGCGGGGAACCACTGCCTGCACCGGTTCCAGTGGATGGGCACAGAGGCCCCCGCCGTCCCTAGCTTGCCCGCACCACCACCCCTACAAAGTACGCTGGAACCCTGTGAAAGCAGGCGGTATAGGCCATCAGCTACGACGCTTACAGGGGCGGCCAAGAATGGATAGCAGCTACAATGGACGCTACAGCAGCCGCAGAGGCTAAGCCTTCTCCAGTTCTCAACTGCAGCTTCAACCTACGGCTGGCTCCAGTTTACAGCTAAAAATTACCTTTCCGATACTTCTTTCTCCAATTAAATTTAATGCAACTAGCAGGCTCTTCGGCGCAATTGACAGAGGTGGTGGTGTAGAGTCACAGAACTCTGTGTGCACTGGGACTGATGCAGGTAGTGGTTCCCGTGGGCGGGCATCTAACCATGAAAGGTACCCGCAAAGACATCACTGTCGCACCAAACAATTCAACGGACAGAATAAAAAGAAGAGATAAAAAACATGCATGAACAGCCCGAGGTCGTTCTCAAGTAAGTTTTCTTGCAAATTGAGTGACGTTTTTTACTAGCAGAAAAAAACTAAACTGACGAGATTGTAACCCATTCCTCATCCCCATATTCGCGCATCGTCTCATCCGTAGAGTCCATCAGCCATTCTCGGTCAAAATACTCGAGCTTGATGTCCGGAAAAGCTATGAATCGCGTAGAAACATCAAAATAACCAGGGTCAGCAAAGTGTGGGAAGTACCGATCGATAGAATGTGGCTCGACCTCATTCTCCTCGACTATCTTTTTATAGTCCCATGGTTGATCGAGTGTGAAGTTGCATTGTAATAGAGAATTCCGTTTACTCACAGGACAGACCTCGGCCATAGACTGCCGTGTCATAAAAGGATAGTTAGGGTGTTCTGGAGGTGCAAATATGCCTTGAGCCACGATATCGGAGTTCATGGTTAGCTCTGCAATCTCGTGCTTCATGAGGGAGGTGAACATTTCGGTTGAGTGGTTGAGATCGGGGTCCCCATCTAGCGTCAGAGTATAAGAGTCCAAAGGCATCCCGTGACCAGCAAGGTCCATGACGTGATTCATCCAGTCAACAAATCCTCTTTGTAAAGATCTCTGGCGCACTTGATGCGCCTGCATGAACTCGTTCACCACGATCTGCTCTTCACTGAGTACAGCCTCGAGCTCCAATGCTATATGCTCAAGTGAACTTTCTCCAAGTGACCAACCGAGTCGAAAAGTGAAGTTTCGCCATATGTTAATGCGATGGTCGATGTGTAGTACTGGGTTCTCAATGCAGAAAGGAATCAGTCCGATAGGGTGACTCTCTGCGCGGGGCCCCGACATTCGATCTTCGTCGATGACCAGATTTTGGATGTTGAGACGCTGGCGTTTAGTGATCTGGTTGAGAAAGCGTATAGCCAAGGATGCCGCTGAGAAATAACGTCGTCGTCGATACTTGGAAATCGGGCCCCTGTAGATGGTATGGAAGCTGTCCTTCTTGTACCATTCCAACAAATCTTCACCCTGTTCCGACACTTGCCACTCTTCGGCCAGAGGTACAAGCTCTGCTAGCGAGGGAAGTGACCACGGAAGAACAGTAAGGTCGAAGAAGTCAAGAGTCGAGTGCGAAGAAGACCATCCTGGTTTGACTGCATCAATAGCTGCGATAAACTCTTGCGGGTGCCTTTCCACCATGATCAACAAGATATGCCTGATGGCCAAGCCCATTGAAAATGAGAGGCCACTTTCACCCCATTTTGGCCATAAATGTTCACCTCCGTTACGGTGATGCATCCATTTCGGGGCATCGAATTGCCGGCCTTCGGAATACGCAATTCTTGCTCTCGTAACTTGCTCTTCAATAATAGACATGTTCTTGCTAATGCGAGCGTTGGAATGTTCGTACATGTCGCTGGTCACAAGGCCTCGAAGCTGGAGCAACAAGCATTTTTGCAGCTTGTTGTGGTGTTCGAAAATGGTTTCAATGTAAGCAGCTTGCTTTTGCCAATCGCTGCGATAAACAGTTGAGAATTTGATGGTGTTGAGGCTGAATGGAAAGTCTTGTGTCTCCAAAGCGATTGAGCGGCAAGTCGATCGGAGTGATATGTCGATGGGCTTTCTGCCGGGCTGAACAAGCTTATCCGTATCGCCATCGTAGACATAGCCACCATCGACCGTGAAGTAATCTCGATAAATTTGATTGCGGAGTTCTGAGGGTAGCCCTAGGAGGCTTGCCCTGAGAATCTCGGATTGTGCCATGATGACGTGATTGATGATGCTGAAGATGGGGGAAGCTGAGATTGAAATCTGGCGGTGGTGCCATTTTATAGACTGTTCACTTGCAGTTAATGTGACTCATACAGCGATATCGCAAAAGCCACTGCAAAACAGACTTAGAGCCAATACCAAGCCACACAACGTCACAGGCGAAAGAGGGAGTAATTTTCTACATCGAAGAGCATTGTATTTAGCTATTTTTGAGTTTTTAAGAGGTCTAAGTCTCCAATATACATATCAAATCAATGCCAGAATAATCGCAGCTTGTGAACCTAAATGCTAATAAAGGTCCGGTCTCAAGGTATGTTTTGTGACTCATAAAGTTAGTATCACAATGGGTACCATAAAGGATCTAGAACCAAGGTTAGTAAAGGAAGAAACCAGTAAAGCAGAGGGGTGTCGCTCACCTTCTTCTTCCAACAGGTTAGTTGTCAAACACTTCCTCATCAACATCAACATCAACATCAACATCAACATCGACATCGACATCGACATCGACAAAACCACAAAGTCGCCCAAGATGACTGCCGAGGTATTAGCTATGGCCAGTTGTTCATAGTAAGATTGATACATACCATCCTTCAGAATCCTCATCGATCCCGGCCACGTTCCAGGCCAAAGAACCGACTACAGGAACTGAATTCAAGTTAGCGATAGATCAGACATTGCAGTTAAGCAGATCGCTTACCTTGCCCGCCGTAACCGGCTTCACTGCCTCCCAAAGAGACTGGCTAAAGGAGTCCTATGCCTACGAATGCCTCGACGAGGATCCCCCTCTCGGCACATGGGGCCAAGAGATCACCAACATGAAGGATCACCAAATCGTTGCTAGAGAAGAACGATTAGTTAACATAAAGCTGGAGATAGACTTTTGGCTTACCCCTTGTCCTTCTTGGCTGCGAGGCCTTGAACTGCACAATCGACCGCTGAGCCAACAAACAGAAGTTCAGATCCTTGCTGCACAAGGAGAAGAAGACCCTGGAAGCCCTCTATCGAGTCGGAATAAATCCGCCCAGTAACGACCCTACAGCCGGCAGAAGCGATGTCGACACTTTGAGGGGCCTAGTCCATATTAGCATCTTCTAAGTAATAGAAGTGGCTTACTTACAGAGTGCCCTGGATCAAGTCGCTGCTTGAACTTTGGATCGATCTTCGACAATAGTGGAGCCGAACCAGTCAGACAAGGAGCCAGAGATGGAAGGAGGACAATAATAACATACAAAACGAGTCACAGATGACTCACGGGGCGTTCGGAGGAGGTGGCGTTATTCTGCCTGGCTGGTTAGTAACGCGTCAGGCAAACGTGAAAAGGGCCATACTTACGAAATTTTGTCGAATTGGAAACCGTGGTGTTGAAAATCTGGACACTGAAAGTCAGTGGGATAGGACTCGAACACGGGGCGCGGGTAGGTTCGTACCCTGCAAAGTTAAAAGGTCTGGCTACACTGGTCAGAATGTATTCGCTCATGTTGGGATCTTGTGACCAGGGAAAACTCACGGAAGGGTTTGAGGAGGAAGGGGGAAAGCTTGTAATTAACGTCGTGGGTTTCAACACGATAAGATTAAACACAATGGCCTTTTCTCATGTCAAATGGGAGATAAGGCGACCATTTGACATACGGATTTTGTGGGTATATAACGTAATCGACCCAATCAATACCAGACATCTCGAATCAGGCTGTGTTGTCACGCCACATTAGTGGCCTCCCCTTGGGGCCTGAATCATAACTGCAGTATCTCTGGTGTTTCCCCTCATTTCATAGCCTAATCTTATGAAAACCTGGAAAAGACACATCTGGATCCATCCCCGAGCTACAGGCTTACCAAGATCTAGGTGTGCCACTGCCCTTATTACTTCCGTATTTTCACCCAGCTGTCCCTTTGTGATAAACAGGCCGTCATTCGTAGCTTGTTTTCCGTTAGGAAGCCTCTTATGGACCCTGTCTCCACAATCGGACTGGCTTCCGGAATCTTAACATTCCTCCAAGCGGCCCTTAAACTCACGAAAGTAGCTTACGAGATACACAGCTCACTCGATGGTGTATTAGATGATAACAGGCATACAGAGAGTTTGACGGATCGAGTCAAGGAAGCAGTGGAGAGACTAGATACTGGGAACAGCGGGCTTTTAACAGAACAGCAGAAGTCTCTTCACTTTCTCGCCAAGAAGTGCCAAGTGCTTTCAGCAGAGCTAATCAATGTTCTGAACGATATTAAGCCAAAAAGAAAATCTTCAACCCTCCTCAAGGCGTGGAAAGCCACTAGGGCGATTGATCGGATCAGGAACCTCGAGCGGAGGCTGGGAGATTATCGTGGCCAGCTTACCATGGCACTGGTTGAGTTGGCAAGGTAAGCCCTTTTTAATTCCCCACTTTTCGAATAATGGCCAACAAGAAATAGATCTGAAGCCACTAATAACTTTCGAGACCTACTCTCGCTTGGTCAGAAAAACGCAATCCAACTTGAGGCTTTAACAAAAGCCTTAGAAAATTTGCGTCATGGTGAAATTACGGACAAGATTACGGACATTGGCAGCCAGGCTTCCAATCAATTACGGCAACTTCTCAACATCGACAAAGAGGCTCTCCGCGTTATCACACAGCAACGTATTCTGAAGAGTTTGGAGTTAAGAGGAATCAGTAGCAGATATGACGCCGTACATGAAGCTCATAAAGACACATTTAAGTGGATCTATGAACCAGTAGATATGGTCACAGATCATTGTAGGTATATTGAGGCCCACAAGGTAACGGTGAAGCTCGTGGAACTTAAAGAATTGGCCGACTAAACCTTCTACAGATCCAGCAAGAAACCCGGGAAAAGTTTATGGTCTGGCTTTCATCACCATTGTCAGAGTCCCCAATCTTCCATATATCTGGAAAGCTTGGATCAGGAAAGTCAACCCTGATGAAATTCCTTTGTTGCCATGACAGGACACAGGCAGAGCTTCAAAAGTGGGCAGGTAAGGTGCTCATACACTATGTTATCAAGGAACAGATTCTTACCCTCACAGGTTCTAAATCGCTAGTTTTTGCCAATTTCTTCTTTTGGAGACATGGCTTGCCACATCTAAGAACTATATTTGGTCTATGCTGCTCGCTTCTACACGATATTCTCAAGAAACGCCCTGACCTCATTGCTGATATCCTCCCTGAGTGCTGGAAGCAAGTACAGCTGGCGCCATGGCATATACAGGATGAGTTGATTATATCAAAAGATGTTATACAGAGCGCACTACAGCGGCTCCTCAATAACGATCGAATCTTTGATAGTCACCGATTCTGCTTCTTCATTGATGGACTCGACGAATTCGAGCCTGGTGTCGATAGCGGCTTGGACTATATTGATTTAGTCAGAACCCTTCGTCTTTGGACAGTTCGAGCAACCGGAAATCTGAAACTCTGCGTGTCAAGTCGGGAGGATCCAGTTTTTATGACTGAATATGATCAGGACCCTGGCTTTCGACTTCAGTACCTTACCAGACTTGACATGCAGAACTACGTTCGCGATCGCCTCACAGATATGAAGAATCCAGAGCTTCGAGATGAGTTTGTGCATGAAATTCCCGATCGTTCGTCAGGCGTGTTTCTATGGACTTATCTCGTTGTCACCACTATTCGAAATAAGCTGTCGCACGAAGCTAGCGATGCAGTACTAAGGGAACAGCTTAATTCTCTTCCGCGCGGGGTTCAAGCTCTCTTTGAGCATGTTTTGAATAATCTAGAATCGAAGGACCAGGTAAAGACTTTGAGAACAATAAGCTTGCTTCCAATCGCCGACTCCTGTATTGGGTTATCATTGCTTGCATTCTCATTCATGGACGATTACGAAAAAGATCCAATGTTTTCCATACGAAACGATCTCACAAACGACAAACCAGATGAAAAAGCCCTCCAGAAGCGGCTTCATGGTATTTGCGGAGGGCTAATCGAATGCCACTATGATAATTCCAAGTCATCAAATTGGCTTGCATTCGTTCATCGATCTGTCCCTGACATGTTCCGTACAAATGCACAGGTACCAGAGTTGAGTGGTCGAATGGACAATGCTCTCGACGACTGGGACGTCGTCGATGCCTATTCACACTTGTGCTTCGCTGCTATCAGGGTTTCAGACATGGAAGAACTGACAGTGAAGTATGATTGTAGGCATATTATCCGGATGCGCCTCACAGAAAAGGTCGACCAGTCACCATACAGATTCCTAGAGTATCTGTCGACATGGATCGACAACAAATGGCCGATCGTTCCACAACCCGCATGCGAATCGCATTTAAGAAGGCAGTCAGAGTGTGTTTCCATCCTCATTAACACACAGGGCCTCTTCATAGGCTCTGAGTGCACAGGGCCTATTTCACTTAAATTCTTTCTCTGTACAGCCATTATGGCAGCAGAAGAGGGTCTCGAGGAGTTTTTCGAATGGAAGACTCGAAACGATCAAGATCTTTCTCGTGATCCATTCAGAAGACCATTGATCGGCCTGGCTGTTCTTGAGTCGTGGAGATGGTATTACTTCTTTCGGTATCCGCTGATAAGCATCCATTACAAGAGCGATTGGATCCCAGATCCTTTCAGGGTCACCGGACCTCATCCCACCCGCTTTTCAGCTAAATCAGATCCGTTAGCAGTTTGGCAAATATATGTCGCGCGATTTCTCCTTTCTGAGCGCGAATCCTATCCGTGGACTTGGCCGGTGCTTGAACGGTTTCTAGAACAAGGACTTGATTTATACTGTGAAATCCAAGTCGAAACCGACGGAGATGCGGCGGTATGTTTGTCAATTTGCTTCCCAGAAGCGAAAATCTACTATCGTGAAGAAGAACCGAACTACGATGGAGTGGAGATTCTGTTGTTGAGAAATGTTGTGGGCTATTACCAAAGATGCAGAGGTAAGACAAGGCTCGAATGGGGACAGAGCTTCAACGAAGTCGTTTCGCTTCGTGAAGTGATCGCATCATCTGAGTTCAAACGTCGCAGCCGATTGCTAGAGCTGTTAGACCATAACGACAAAAGATCGATGAACTCCCAAACTAAAACGGATCACCAACCAATTTCAGGTATTTTTCACTCTCAGCACGAATCTACCTATTAGCTAATTGCCCAATCAGCGTTCGGGGGTGTGTTGGGCATCTTTTGTGTCCTTTGCCTACTCATAGCAATTATATTTGCGTGATAAATCCCAAATAGCAACATGTATGACAGCCCTAGAAGAGCTACTTCAGGAAAGAGGTCCGGGATAGCCCGCGTAACTGTGAATCGCGCTTAGCTGCCAGGGAGGAACTTGATAAACGCCGATGGGATTTATTGTATTTGGGAAAGTCGTCAAGAAGCTTCGTCGCATCTGTGTTAAAGGATGATAACCCCGAATAAGTAGATAGATATCTGTTGATTAACGGAAACCTGCTGAACCAAGCTTGAGAGTGTGCTTGGCCTCAAAACTCTTGGGAGCTATCTCACATGATATCCAAACATCCACAATAAACGAGCTCAGTCTGGCGTCATCAGAAAGAGGAGGCTCGGTCGGAAGTGACTCGAGGCCATAGAATAGTTGCTTCATCCTTGTATCGATGGTTTTGCTTTGTGATATAGCATTCGCATTCATGCACGACATATCCATCAAAACCAGTGGAATATGTTCGGCTTGAATTGTCCTTCTAGATTGAAGGAGAGAGTCGGCCTTAATAAATCTCGCTGCTCTGTCAGCATGTCCGGCATTAATCTGAAGAATTGCTCTAAAGAATCGCACATACAACTGACCGGAGTTCGTACGTAATCTTCGTACTCTTCGGCATGCAAATGATTCTTCAAATGTGTCAAGTGTTGATGCCGCACCGGCTCACCGAACGGCTTAGATTCTTGCACACGCTGACTGACATTGGGCTTAGGTTTGCTCCTACGCGGAATACACTTGCGGGCTGATCGCCCGAATTCTTTTGGGATCCTAGTTATAAGATATTCCCAGAAATCGCCAGAGCCATGCAAATAATGGCGACTGTCATTTAACAACTTATCGCCATCCGTCTATCCTTGTAAAAGCTACACATGAATTCCCTATACCGTCAACTCCAAAAAGACACGCTAACATAGAAATCTATAAATCCTCTTCCATCGAGGCCACCCCAATCTCTCCTCCCTCTCCTGTTCATTAATGATATGCACCCTCGCATACCTCCACCCCGTATCGACATCCATCTCCTCTACTCTCACAATCCTCGTCCGATACCAAACCTTGTGACACACATAAAACGTCAAGATTATCGGTATCGCCAAAACCTTGAGGAAGAAATTCTGCACTCCGCTGGTGTTGGCGTCAGGCACGTACACAGGCGACGCCGCAATCCAGATCTGCGAAGCAAGAACGCCAACGTATCCGATAAACGCACACCACGACCCTGTGACTCCCACGTGTGATGTAAACGGTAGCTGTTCCACTTCCTGTTTGTTCTGATACTGCCACGCTGAGCGGAACCGGATGTGGCAGAGACATATGCTGCCCCAGGTGAAGAGTGTGCTTAAAGCGCTGATTGATAACAGCCAGTTGAAGATGGCATCGTGGGAATCGACATCAGCGAGAAAGGCGAGGAAGCCAATACACGATGCGAAGAGGATGGCCATTAGAGGACGTCCTTGACGATCAACATACGCAAAGACCTGCGGCGCATGAGACTGCTCCGCCAAAGCAGCCAAAGTCCTCGAAGACCCAAACACAGCCGAATTCCCAACACTTACAACAGCAATCAAAATAACAGCATTCATAATCCCCGGCAAAATCGAAGTGCCAGCCTTTTCAATCGCAATAACAAACGGACTAGCCGTCGCATCAGCCACATTATCACCCCCGACAAGACGTCCATCGTCAGAGGGCACCAACAAGCCGACGAGCAAGAGTGCCACAAGGTAGAAAATCATGATGCGCCAAAAGACCTGCTTTATCGCTGTCGGGAGGGATTTTCGAGGATTGGCTGTCTCGGCGGCGGCGAGACCGATGAGCTCTGTTCCTGTGAAGGAGAAGGCTGATGTTACTAAGACACTGCAGAAGCCTTTGAAGCCGTTTTTGAAAGCGCCGGGGTTGCGCCAGTATTGGCCGCCTATGTAATGGCCTTCTGGCTCACCACCAATGTTTATCACAATGGCGAGAAGTCTGTAGCATTGTTAGTACGGAGAGTGGGATGGATGGTTGGTTGAAACTCACATAAAGCCAACGATGGCAGTGATTTTAATAATAGAAAAGATAAACTCGGCTTCTCCATATGTCTTGACGCCGAATAAATTGATAACAACGATAGTAAGCAGAAATATAGCCACAAAGACTGATTTGCTGATAGCTTCGTTCCAGTACCCTATCGTAAAGGCACCAGCGATTATTTCCAAGGGTAGAACAAACAACCATTGCAGGCAATAACTAGTATACACTGTCAGTAAAAGTCAAGAGAGTGGGTTAATGGAGCGACTTACTTCCAACCCATAGCAAACCCCCAAGAAGGATCTAAAAACCGCGTCGAAAACGCTGAAAACGACCCAGCTATAGGAAACGCCACACAAAGCTCGCCCAACGATTGCATCGTACAATACTGCATCGCGCCGATGAGGATATATGATAATAACACGCTCGCTGGACCACCTCTGTATAATGAGCCGCCCGAAGCGACGAACAAGCCCGTGCCTGAACCGAGGTTAGCGTAATGAATGAGAATGAATGAGAGACTTACCTATAGCGCCTCCAAAGGCAATCATTTGTAAATGTCTCCCCTTCAATTCCCTCGCCAGCGCTGTATTCGCCGTTTTCGCATTCGCAGCTCTTATATCGTAGAAGCGTTCTGGCGCATCAGTAGGCAAATAGCCCGGTCTGGGCTCCGCGCGTCTGAAGCCATCGATCCAATTGGTATTTGCGCCCATCTCTATGCGCGCGTCATCATCTTTCATATTTTCACTGGTGAGAATGTAAGGCGGGGTTGGGAATGAGAATTGGTTCGTCGTAGTTGGTGTGACGAATGACGTTTTATGTTGTCGTGAATGTCGTTGTAAAGATTATTCAGCGACGAAAAAAAAAATCTTGATTAGCTTCTGGAATGCTTCTAGAAGGTTTGTTCGGATTTGCCACGGGTGTAAGGTCGATAGCCGCTAATGGACAAGATCGTCCTGGGAGGTGTGATAAAGATAAGTTCATGTGTTGGAGAAACAGAGATTGGAAATGGCATAAAAAACTTTGCGGGGAAATTACCGGTGAGTGAAAGTGGAGGAAGGGCGCGTTTCAATGGAGATGAGATCAGCGAGTTACCGGGTCATCTCATGCTGTGCTTGGCGATTGTTATCTTATCGCAGCGTGACAAAATGTCTCAGTATGCAGATTGTAGTTGCTGGTACCCAGATAATATGTCAGCTCATCGCAAGATCAGGTATTTCTGCCCACGGGGAATTTATATTTTATCCACACTGGGTCTGGGGTTGAAGCCATCGTGGTGGGTTTCGCGTTACTGTTACGTACAGGAATTGGGGTAAACATGTCATGAGAACACACGGACCATCACCGACAAGATCTCGTCAGTGCCAGAAGAATAAGAGAAGAAATGGTCTAGGCATTTTGAACTCTTTGACGATCATTCAGGTTGCTTTATTTTGACGCCCTAAGCCTTAGACGACCATTGTTTTGTCGCTCACATAGCATTTCAAATCTGACAAAGTAAATGGTGGTATCCAAAAAATATGTACAAGAAATTATTAACGTCAATCAATTCGAAGGCTGCGCTCTCTGCACCTCCCTCGAACCACCCGCAATAACAGCTGTAGGAGGTTCTCTATACGCAAACTCCTCACGGGGCATATCCATCGACTCCCCCTGCAACTGATCCCTCGTAATCAATGAATCGTGACTCTGCGTCGGACTAACAGGTCTTTCCCCAGCACTACTCTTGGACACAGAATCATGCGTCTTTGCCCAAATCCCCTCCGTCGTGCGCACAGGCATCTCATCTTCATTCTCCCACTGACTCTGTGCTCGATTCGTAAGTCTCGTACCTTGCGACTGCGATCTCGAATTCGAGTATCCGTCATAACTTTCAGAATCCTTATACTTCTTGCGCTTGACGCCACTGTCTCGAAGGAATGAGCCTAACGCCACGATGTTGCCTACTGCCGTCGCCGCGAGGATCTCTATGGATGCCCACATCGTGCGCACGACTTGGCTACCGTTTGCTTGAAGGATGCGCGGGATGCGGTAGAGTGTTATTCCGACCGTCAATAGCCCAAAGCTGAAGAGCATGATGAGGAGGACTTTGCGCTTGGTGGGGATTTGCGTGGAGAGGATGATGGGGATGGGAAAGGCGATGAGAAGAAGGTCGGTTAGGGCGTTGCATGAGCCCATCGTGAGCATTTGGATGAAAGCTTGGCGACATTGAGGGCCTGGGTCGGGCGTGACTTGCCAGTAGTGAGGGAAGGGTTGGCATTCGGCGAGATCGCTGATAACGACGGCGAGAAAGGTTGCTACGAGGGTACCGCGGATGGCATGGATCATAATACGATGTGATCGTCGTCGTGTAGCGCCAGCAAGACGCTCAAAGAATTCGAGGGTGGTAAGTTTCAAAACCCAAAGTCTGCACCCGTTAGCAACCATCCTCTCAGTTGGGAAATCTCACATACACAGCAGCATAGAATATTCTACTGGCCATAACAATTCGACTGCCCAAAATCCTCTTCTCAATATCCTCATCGCTCAAATCCAATCCATCCAGATTAACATTATTGGTGCCATTCTTGAGCACGAAATGCACGCATACTGCTCGTAGAATAAGCGGTACAAGGGCTGCGGCGGCGATGATGTCCTCCTTGAGCAATTTCTCGACGCGAACGTATCGACCGGCGAGTCGGGTGAGGATGATTGCTGTGCAAAAGACTGTGATCCACCATGAGACCAACAGCGTCGGTTTATCCTCCTGGAAGTCTCTGATGTCTGGTGCTGTAGAATAAAGCGACATGGCGAAAGCGCAGGGCTATTCGCCCGATGAATATTTATCGAAAGCCAGAAATGAATGTAAGTGTATAACGATCGCTGGTAGAAAATGGAAAAAGCAATGAATGGAAAGAGGTGGGGGAAAAGCAAAGTCAAGGGTTCCAGGAATGCGGGACATAATGAATTCCCAGCATATGGGATGGCGGATGGGTGACAAGTGACAAGGGGGTGTGGTCCAGACAAATCATATCGCCAAAGTAGGACAAGATGTTGGGAATGGTCAGCTAAAAAGCGGCGCAGCTAAATCCGCTATCGCACGTCACCCAACCGTTCAAGTCAAGCTAAGCTAATGTCAGGGGCACGCCAACCATAAGCAATAAAAATGACCAACCACTCACACTCAATACGCTGATAAGACAAGTCGAGTTTCAATAACTGCAACTTTGTATGATAATACTGAATCTTATCATTCCGACGGAGTTACAAGTACAACTGGGTGAAACTATTCCCGATGGCTCGGACATTATCCATGTCGCGTCGTATCATCAAGAATGGCGACAGTTACATTGAAGAGTCCTGACAGCCAGGGGTATCGCATGGCGCCTTCCCAGAATTACCATTTACAGCGAGGTGCATTGCGAGGTCGGCGAGAGGAATTTTTTCCCCCTGTTGCGCCATCAATCAATCTGAGGTAAGCGCGTATACAGTGGACTGATAAAGATATTTGACCGATAAAAAATGAACCAATGATTGAAACTATCACTTGTCGCTGGACAAGATTGGTTTAGCGGGTTGAGAGTTGGTTGAGACATTGGCTGGTTCACACGTGGAAATAAGCCCCTAATCACAAGCCAAGATCCGCGAAGGATTCATGGCGCCGTGCAGATATTTTTCACATGTCGTTGTCTCATATCAATCTCTCGTCAAAACCTGGGGAAATAAACGTTTGATCAAAGCATTCCTATTATTCAAGTCTGGGGATCGCCTTATAAGGCCAGCCAAAGAAAATTATTGTCGTTACATAAACGAGACGTAAAAGTTTGAGATTTGTCGCTCGTAAAGGTGGAGTTTTTTCTCGCTCGGTTCAAGGTCGAGGTTTGTAGAGGTGGATTCTCGGTCGGCCTTATTGGTGGAGTAAGAATCCCTGCTCAGGGGATTTTGTCTAATCTTCATTGAGGTTATCAGCTGTCGTCTGCCTTCCTGAATTAATCTAGACTCGGATTTGACTTTCAGCCATTTTTTGAGACGAGCCGAGGATTGCAAAATTCTGGAACGTGTGTCTTGAGCCATGAGACAGAATGTGGAATGCCACGTTTCTGGGCTTTTTGACTAAGCTTGATTGGGTTGTTGCTCGGGCCAGCTTGTGAAATCTTGAATTTGCCATCAATGTCTTCAATCTCTTCGTCACATGGCTTTCGGCAGCTTATCCGCAGTGACTCGCCATCCACTTCAAATGAGGATCCCCATCACATTATCGAATGCTAATTCTATGCGTTCCATTTTCCAATCTATCGCCTCTTGCCAACACCCAACATGATACCACTCCGCTGGGTCCTCCCGCCATAGCGTCGGCCTTTTAACGATTAGCTTCCCCGAACCGGTAGATCCTCCGGATTGGCGCTCTGAAAGAGTTCAGCTTGCGAAACAAGACTTCGCTAGCCACGCCGATAGCGGAATTGTGTCGTGTGGGTTTCATCCGGAAATAGATTTTTCTAGAGCTGTAGGGTAATTGTTTTAGTGCTGCCAAGCTGCGATGGAATGAGATGATCTTCCTGGAAGCCCTAATTGCAATGAGGATTTTATGTGGAATTGATCTGCATAAGATGAATCTCAGCTTGGCTATCAAAGTGAATACTCTAAACTTGTCCGCGGTGCATCATGTTTTTCTAGGTGGAGTCTTATAATTGTGTCAAAAATAAAAAGGGTCCACCAGCAAAAGTATTGAAGCGAAAACAAGAGATCTATTATCAATGTTGTAACTGTCACAAAAAAAAGTCATCAGCTCCTATAGTAATGCTCTTTCTCTTTCAACCAAGCATTTTGAACCAGGCACAAAAAACATACAACAGTGAGGATTCCCCAGTCGTCACCGACCTGAGTACTAATTCACCGCTTCTTGGCTTGACTATGGGAGAGCGGACGGGATCCCGTATTTTCCAAGAGCTATGGTCGTATGTGATTCAACGATTCTGAGTTTGAGCCTATGAAGGAGAAATAACGATAATATGTTGAAGGCGCTTGTTTATGGTGAATGTGATTGTATGCGGATGACGGGCAAATATTGATCCGACAAAGCTTCTTGGTAACACAGACCTTGGCGTTGGAGAATCGGTCACATTTCCTTCGGGGTTCTCAGGTATCCTTTTTTCTGTGATATTTAACACGAAACAATTGAGGAACTCTGGAAGTTTAATTAATTAAATCTCCGCGTAATACAACAGAATCATAATTCTTTTTTAGAGCCTCAGACAAGTGCACATTAAATAAATTTTCTAGGCGGCACTCACTCGCCGTAAGCCCTCTACCCTGGAGAATAAAGCCGAACTTTGATTTCTGAGTCACGAAAGCAACATGGCGCACAAGCCTTTAGCAACCAATCACCCTGTTTCCAAGAACCAACTGTTTGGTCCGTTCTTCAGGGAATAAAAAGTCCAAGTCACTCTCGCTGATCCTCCATCTACACTCTTCACCACAACGCCTGATCCTTAATCCATCATCAAACCGTTGTCGCTGCCCTGCCTTCACGGCGTCTCTCCTCAAGCATCACAACCAGAAAATCGAGTGAGTCACCCAGATCAGTGGCATGCAGAAGATCCTAACTTTTTCAACTTTGTCACTCAGATTATCATTCATAATGGTCTCAGAAACAATTCTTCAGCTCGAGAGCTGCTCTGTACGAGCTTACGACGAAGGCGATACCGAGTCCCTCGCCAAAGCAGCAAACAATCCAAAGATAGCACGATGGTTGCGCAACACATTCCCTCACCCATATAGAATTCCCGACGCCAAGAAATGGATATGCATTGCCAACACCCCTCCGCTCCACGACTTTGCAATCTGTACACCAGATAGATCAATCGTCATCGGTGGCATTGGCCTCAAAGCACGAGACGATATTCACCATCGCACCATGGAGATTGGGTACTGGATTTGTGAAGAGTATTGGTATCGGGGTATCGCTACCGAAGTCGTCATTGCCTTCTCCAGTTGGGCATTTGAGAATTTTGAGTATTTGGTGAGGCTGGAGGCTGAGGTTTTTGAGGGAAACTTGGCTAGCTGTCGTGTTCTTGAGAAGTCGGGCTTTGAGTTTGAAGGAAGACAGAGAGCGGCCATTGAAAAAATAGGGGTTGTCATGGACGCTTTCATGTATGTCAAAACGAGACAGGGAATAAAGAGTCTCGAGGAATAAGACTAGAAGAATGTCAAGTTTTATCACGTTCTGGTCTGTATACCCTAGTGTAGGTCTAATGAGATACAATGAAGAGAATTTCCAAGTGAAGCTGCAACATGCATGGACATAAAGGTTACCCAAGTCTGGGGGTTCCAACTCTAAAGCGCGTTTTGCAAAACCGCATGAACGATTTTAGCCATAGCCAAACACTTCTCCTCCTCAAACTTCCTCCCCACAATTTGAATTCCAACAGGCGCTCCATCATAAACAGAAGCGTCGTCTACGCGTGTCAGTGTGCTTTCCACTCTGGATCAGGGTGACTCACAGGCTTGCCAGTTCTTCTTGTCCAAATCACCCAACGGTTTATAAGAATCGTCAAATACATCAATGGCCGCATCTGCTCGGATCGTGGGAATTATGACAGCTGAATAGTTCGTTACGTTCATCGCGTCGGTGTATGCTGTGCGCTAGTCAGCGTTTGGGTGAATAGCTCAGGATTTGTAGATCTCGCCTCCGTGGTAGAACTTCCCAGGGATCACGGCCGCGTGTGGTGCAACCGGCATTAGAACGGCATCCACAATTTGTCCTGCACGGGTTAGTATCTCTGCAGCTGCCAAGAATGTCACTTACCGTCGGAACCGTCAGTCGAATTCCAATAATCTGAGTATTCTCGCTCATATTCGAGACCCTGAAGAGTTAGGTCTTGATACTTCAACAACCCTGTCGGATCTTTGAGCGGAAAGTCAAGGTCTGGTACTAGAGGCTCGCCCGAACGGTCCAGGTGACTATGAATATCGTGTGCTCCATCGGCAGAGAAGAATCCGCCCTAAAGGAGGTGCGTTAGTTGCGTGTCATGATGAAAGAAAAGAAGGACTTGCCAGTATGTTTGTGGCTCTTTCTTGCGATGGCGGGTCCCAGTCTACTACCTAAAATGTGTCAATGCAAAGTCTAGGCAATTTAGATATAACTTACCTTGTGACCAGCTTTTCTCAGAGCATCGACTACAACATGTAGACCACGAAGAACAGGTGGATGAGGTCCTACCATTCCGTCCGACCAAAGCACCCCCATCTTCAAGGGTCTCTCCCCATATTTGGAATTGCCCTTCTGGTCAGCTCTCGAGGAATACGAAGCCATCATCTTCTCTCTGAACGGAATCGGTACGACGGCAGGATCTCGTAGCCACGGCCCCGTGCCGAGAACGGACTTGAACACAACCTCAAGTGCCTCAACCGATGTACCCATGAAACCAACCGTCGACCGATACGTATCTTGCCCAGGATTCGTATTCGCAACGTCGCGGTATGAAAGTCGATTTGAAGTCGGTTTGATGGAGAAGATACCACAGAAACCAGTCGGAATACGTAATGATCCACCGATATCTGTACCAACGCCAACGGAACTCCCACCCAGAGCCATCAGCGCAGCCTCGCCCCCGGATGAGCCACCACAGGACAGATTTCGGTTAATTGGATTCAAAGTCTCACCAATGAGGTTATTCTTCGTTTCTCCAAAAAGCAGTGTTTGAGGAAGACTGGTCTTGCAGTATAACACTGCTCCCAGAGATAGCAATTCTGTAACAAGCTGGCTTTCGACCTGGTGAGTTTTCTCTTCCGGGACTCCAAGATTACCCCCAATCCAACCAATGTATCCCATGGTCGTATCAACACCCTTGACGTGGAATTGATCTTTAAGACTGATGGGTAACCCGTGAAGAGGTCCATATAGCTTCTTGTGCTGAGCGAAGTAGTCGTCAAGATACTTTGCGCGCTCAAGTGCTTGATCAAAGAAAACCTCATGCAAACAATTATTCTGACCACAGTTAATAACTATTGTTTACACTCACTTCAATAACTCACAATTTGATGCGCAACAGCCGCCCGCCTGCAAAAGGCTGTCGCAACCTGGACAGCCGACAATTTCTGTTCCGCCAAAGTCTCCAAAAGCGGCACACTTGTCAAAGATGTGACAGAAACTTCATCTTTATCCAGAAATTGCTCGATGAATGAGCCGGTGATATCGCGCTGTCGATTTGCGCGTTCAATGTCGTCCGCGGATAATCTCCATTCCGGGCGGATTTTGTTTAGAGTCTCAGCCCGCTTCGCAGCCGCGCGATCCTTCCAAGAATCTTGTGACATGGTCAGTTTGGTTGAGGTTATCTGTGGCACTCGAGTAAAGGTTAAGATGTCATGTCAAGAATGGTGAAGGTAAGAAAGAACAAAAGGTGAAATGAATGACGATGACATTTGCTATTTGTGAAACACGGCACATGTGACCTACGGCACAGGCTGAGTTGTTCCCTTTGGAATTGAGGGGACACCCCTCAGTGTCCGCCCGGCTGGTCTCGCTAAAACAACCTACCCTTGTGAATGAAGTTAGGACCCTTGACGCCAAGAGACTTAGTCCAGGAACCGTGCTCCGATAGATCGCCCCATCACAGAGCCGCAAATTCCGTTGACTCCAAGATTCTCGTCGCCAAACTATCACTGACTCGGCACGACAATCAACAATACAGGCGCGACCTGCGAATGCATTTCCCACCGCTGTATTCCGAGGTTGGATTTATGGGCAGTGCTACATATTGTGATTTTAGAGCTGTCAGACCAGTTCTTATAAGAAACAAGTCAGCCGTTTCGGAAATGCGCTGTGAACCTTGGGGGCGTACCGAATAGTATCGATACGGTTCCTTGAACTATCAGTGCAGACAGGTTCAATGTCCATTGACTTTACGTCACGTTGAGTGCGGCAGCGGGTGAGTCAGCAACGGCTTTGGCAAGTGCTAGACAGCTCCTTCGCACACCAGGCTAGGCGATGATCATCTCACAGGCATACTTTCACGAGACTTACTATATATTCTCGGATAATGCACCAACAGAGCGTATCGCGCCTTACGTACTCAGTCTTCTCGAACCAGCCAGTCCCCCACGCGAGCCGTGATGGTGATGTCGTCTTAGACCTGCTCAAACCCCTAGCTTCGCGACCATGTTGCCGAGTGTGTATGGTCCTTTCCGGTATCGGATACCTCATCATGAACTCTAAGCTGAAGAAGCAACTATCCGAGCTACGCAACATGCAGCAGTGCATCATGGATTGCCTTCATTGGAGATTCGTATCTCTAATCCTGTTACTTAATGACGAGCCTGGTGGCAGAGTTCCAGATCATCATTAGGCCTTCGCGACAACAATTTGGAAGTTCGAGAGTGCTTCCGGGTTATCTCTTAGGACTTGCAAACTGACTTTTCGGTTGGCAACTACAGTGGTACTGTGTCAGAGGATGTCGTCATCGAGGGTCTATGCACTCAATCTTAGACTGCCTTACTTACTAGAATTCCTGGCGATGGTGACTTGAACCACTTATTCAAGGGGGCTGCTGAGAAGTGGCTGCATGTCATCCGGACCATCTCCCCTACAACCTCGGGATAAACAAGACGATCGAATACCAGAAGAATGACGGGAACACAGAGCATGAAATTGATGCTCGTGGTAGCCAAGGTTCCCATCCCCAATTTCACCAACTTCGTACCAGGCCATGTTCTGCAGCCGCGCACTGTTCGCCTCAACGTCCTCGACTCTCTCTTTCAGTTAGACCCGGCTGCTTCCCTCAACAAGTTCTCATGGCTCCAATCATGCCTCTGAAGTCTCTGCAACCGCCGACCTGAACAGCGCACCCGATGCTAGGATCATGGTGGTCTTGTAGCACCGGCGTCATGCCATTTGTGAGTCTACTTGCGCCTCCCCTTCTCTCTCACTTGAGCCTCGAGATTGGATGTTATCATGGCGATATTCGACACCACAGCCGACAAGCGCTCCGCACCAGTCATGACTATTGTCTGTTCAATCGAGCGACCTCCACCCTTCATTCACACCCGCGATGCCTCAACACACGAGCCAGGTTCTTCTTCGTGGCCTAATCTGCTTTGATGAAGCTTCGATGTATCACAAGACATTGGCGACAAATTAATGACAGCTGGTATAGCAAGAGTTTCGCGACGTGGGGGCCCAAGCTTACAGTGAATCACAGTCGGCGGCGGGATGCGATCGATGTCAGGGATCAAGACGAGCTACGGGACACCAACACGATTGTTTCGCATATGCAGCTTACTTTGTCGACAGTCGCAATCTTCTCAGTCTGATACATCCCTAGAGAACCAGATTGAGGCTCAAGTTTATGGTCCCAACTTCGAGGACCGTCTTATTGTCTGCCTTCGAACAGGTCCTACCAGTGACAGATACAATAAGTACTGTCTGACAAGCAATCACCATATCCGCAAACCTTCCATTTCATCTCTACGGTGTAATCTTACATCTCGAAGTTATGCACAACAGGAGCCGTTCGAAGGATGCATGTCATGTGCGTTCATTTCCAGATGCCGTGGAAAAATGATACGAGCTTTGGAGGGTCTTAGCTGGCCGAAAAGCTGATCACATATCATCAATCAAATTCTGTCGATTACAATAAATATGGGTATGTTCTCGATAGCTTTCCAGTTTCTAACAGATGAGCGACTTAATTTAACATCCAGTACTATCAGATAAACAATGAGTTCATCCAGCTTCGTAGAAGACGAAATGCATATCCTACGAGACAAAACCCTCGACAATTTATGTCAGTTTAGATCAGCACTTAGTCTTTTGTTCTTGGTATCGTAAACCTCAGAGGACAATTCTCGTACGTTGTTGCAAGTTCATTTATTCATATGCAATCATCTCCTGGCGTAAAGCTTCTTGCAGACGGTATCGCGCAGGGTTGATCGCGCTATCCTCGGATATCGTCGATAGTCTTGGAAGTCTGGCAGTAAAGCCTCTTGAAACCGCCAAAAATAACATTTGGGCCATGATTGCAGAAATATTTGCCCTTGTTCGTCTGAGTGTAGCATTTGCCGATCTTCTTGCCGTTCTTGTCGACGAGATCGTTGCTTCGGTGCTTGTAGAAGGCTAGTATCAAGTCAGTCACCTGCAGAGAGCTGTTTCCAAGTTGATTTACTCCAGTGCGCGTTCTCGTTGAAGTTCATCTCCATCTCATCGATTGAACCATCAGCACCACAAGTGCCCTTGCAGCGAATACCAAATCTGATTCCGCTGACATCGCCTCGTTCTTTCCATCTCTCTGCATCAAGGGCCTTTTCAGGCGTCAGTATCTATCTCGGCTTGTGATAAAAGTCCTCACCTCTTTGCATGTTGGTTCCTTGGCATAGGGAGCCCAATCTCTGATCAACCCACCGGGTCCGGCGGCTGCCGTCCAGTAGACTTCAAAGTCTGCTGTGGCAGTAGGCACGAGAACTGCCAAAGAGAGAACGGCGGCGACGGAAATCTTCATTGTGACAAGTTGTGTGATGGGTAAAAGATAGTGGAAGGAAGAGGAGAAAAGCCGGATCTAAGCAAGGAAGGTATTTATGCTGTGCCTAAACCTTATGTATAGAATAGAGCAAAAAAAAAAAGGTTATGTGTAGGCAAAGGAGTCATAATGCTTTTTGAAAAGTGTAAATATGACCGAAAACCTTATCTGATTATGATAGGTAAAAGATTGGTAGAGGGTTAGTTGCAAGAGACAGTTGATTGACTTGATGGAAGGCCTTGCTGTATCTGGAATCACACAAAATGAGGAGATAGGCCTCGACCCTTTTATAGTCATCTCTATCCCAGTCCTCGTCAGCCAGCCCACCAGTTTGTAGGACTTCGACATAGATTGAGATCAAATACGAGGTATAGTCAAGATCTAACCGACCTAAAATATCCTACAAGTGTCTTTCGATCACACATGGACCTTCATTAGCATTTGGGTTTAGAAACTGTGATTATTCTTATGCTATCTTAATCTGTATATTGGGGGCATACGCCTCGGATAAACTCAAAAAATAGATTTTCCTGACGATATTCAGCTAAATAAAGTCCAAACAATCCAGCAGCATCATCGCACCTGGACTCTGTTGTGCTGAATATGCTTCAATAACTAGCTGTATCTCTAAAGTGCTTTTCCATTTCAATCAAATCCCCGCGTCCATCAAATGGCCTGCCGTCCAGAAAATATTCTATGATTCACACTCAGTTCACGTGAACATCGTAACCATCCGTATCCCGACCGGTAGATAGACAACAGATATTCATCAAAAACCTCTCAGTATCTTCCCGACTGGATGGCAATACCCTCCGAAAGTTAGTTGACTTCAAAGCGTCAACTAAATAATCTTTTCTCTCTTGACTTTCCAAAATCTCGAAGCATAGAACGACTCCTACGACATAGTTGAGTGTAGCTATGGGGTGATCAATCTTCATGATATGGGGCAGTAGGTCCCAGCCTTGTTGGCACATCCGATGGTATTTATCGTACATCTCAGCGTCGGCGGCTCCCAAGGTACATGATAGATCGTAGGCTATACGGGAGAAGATGATGCGCATGGGCACGTACGCAGTTAGGGGTTTGAAGAGTGCCTCGTGCGATGGTGGAAGCGAGACTAACTTGCGGTGCCAAGGATAGTTTTCTCCCAGACTAGATTCCATTTTCATGCCTGTTTCGTAAGTGGAAACGCACAGACGGTAGCTAGTCTCGGTTTCTGCAAGAAAACGCAAAGCCAACGCATGCATCTGCTCAGCCAAATGCTGCCGTCGGTCGGCAGCTGTATACGGATTGTTGATTTCCTTAACACCCTTGACCATCCTGGCCCACTGTGCAGTAATAGTGTTCAGTTGATCCAGCCAGTGCTTGTTGACATGCTCTGGGACCTCAGTCGACGCCTTCCACCCCAAGACGTCCTGCCACGAAGTGATCCATTGTGGGTCCTCGGTGCAATGAGCCGCTGCCCAGTGCCTGACTATGTGACCGCCGTTAGCTATAGACAACTGGAAGTGAAGGTCATCCCCGTTCTGAGGAGGAGGACCTTTCGATCGCATCATCTTTGCTATTCCTTTCTGGTGCAGTGTCGGATCTCCGCCGTCGAAAAGCAAGTTACAACGAGCCATGACCGTGACGGCTGCGCATGTTTCTGTGGATAATTGCGTGGCTGGGTTCTGAAGTGCACGCATTAAACTCCGCAAAGCTTTACCATGCAGATCGTGAAAAATTGGACTCTTTTCCATTGCTTCGGGACATCGGTAGTTGGTCCAGCAATGACAAAATAGTGCCACACAGTCACGCAACGCTGGGCTGGCACCCAGACGCTGCGGAAGGATTTTAAGGAAGTTTGCATTGTGGAGGATGTCGCCGATCGGATCTCTCTCGATCGTGCTGATCAGTCGTATAGTGACTCGATCCGCCACTGTAGTAGGGTATTTCCGTGGTCTGGGGAGCAAACCAACAAATCTCTGACGTTCTGCTTCCACAGCAGTCAAATGTGCTCCATTGGATCTCGTTACTGATACAAGGGAATGGGATGCACCGTGGTCAGTCGAGAGACCTTGACCGCTTGCATGGATGAACTTGGTGGTGACTGTCGGTCCTGAGCAAACCATCTTGGCACGTTCGCAAGTGGAGCATGTCGGCCAGCGAAGGTCACACTGTTAAGATGAGTATATGTCCTAAAAGAGAAAGATACGGCGACGACTTACCTTTTTCTTACGCTTTTTGCAAACTAGACAACTTGCAGTTTTTGGTACACCTGGCATCGTGTGGATTGTAAACTGGGACTCTAAGTTGATTATTGGTCTTTCTAGTCTCGTTTAAGGTGTTTGGATATCGACGAAAGAGGAAGAATGGTAGACCTGTGAGATGGCACTTCTCATGATGGTGTGAAACCAATGATCAACTAGCAACTTGCGCACATTTATACAGTAGCCACCACAGCTGCCCAGCTTCAGCTACAGCTTGGATCACATATGTGGCTTAATGATTAACGACAAATGTCTCGGAATTGAAAAGAAATACAGCAGAAGAAAACAAGAATTGTCCTTAAACATGTAAGACCTATGTCGATTGGTTGATCGTCGCGGCTCATAGCGCAGTATGCGACCTATTCGGGAGATGATGCTCGCTAGGTACACGTAAGTGGTTGTTTTTAAAAGCTGACAGCTGAATCGTGGGCCGACAATGGACGGCTGAAAATGACATCATGCCGCAACTTATCGGCCTGTGAATTGAATGCGCATTTCAAGTGTTTTTTCCTGAATATTCGGCATGGATTGTCATTATGTAGAGTTATCTATTGTATCCACATGTTTGTTCTTATTGTTTAATGCCTGTTGGATATATAAGAGGACATAGGGCATCCAGGTTGTGTAAACTATAAGTATATAGTTTTCTTCTTTCGCTTTATCTAAATTTACTTAAACTCGTTTCGATGCTGGATACCCTGTGTTGGCCATTGACTCATAGCAAGGTCATAAATCAATCGAATTCATGAATTCACGTTGTTCGCTGGAACCGCCTGTTAGGTCTGATGTAGCGGCCCGCACAATTCGGGTGGAGATATACTTTTGCTCCATCAGCCGTGTCAGCACTTTACTCTCAGTATCACAACCTTAAAATTGCCCACATATATAATCTTAACAGTACCTGTCGCATCCTGTGCCAATGTTAATGCTACACACTCTCCAAGACATGAATTCTAATTTTCTTTATTTTGCAACAACTGATTGTAGTGAATTTAAGCTCTGCTTTCTGAAGGGAGCTCCTTGGGTCGGATTATCTAGTCTCCTATCTTATCGGGCTTATCGTCTTTTATCTTATCTTCAAAACTTCACCACTTATCAATTCGATTCTTAGATTCCGATTCTAGAGAATGAATGAAATGTCATTAACCAATAATAAAACTACCCGTTGGTCTAGGTTGTGTTTGTGCATAGGCAAGTACTTCTGTGGCCTTGCTGCATTTGAGCGTCGAAAGTGGTTGATGTTTAGTCGAGCGCCTCTGTCGATGTTCCCGAAAAAAGTGATCGACTGTCTATAGCAAGCATATCCAAACCACAAAGAACGCCATCGCATACAAATCATTCAGGCCTCCATCATGTCTTTCAGATCTTCAAAAAGCTAGAACACCACGTGATTACACCCAAGCTCCCCATGACCCAAATTTATGTAGGCGGAATCTTGGCAAAAGAAGAGATGTGCACGTCAACTCTAATAATAGTCTATTTCAACTCCGCATCACTCGGTAGATACGCAGATCCCATATCGCCAAACGTAAATCATGGTCTCGATTTAAAATTGACCTCATCAAAGCGCACGAAACGTTAGTGGCTGTCCCGTACTTATATATCCGCCAAGCTCACCAAAGCCGACTTAGCCGCCTTCTGACGAAAGACAATGCTTGGCCAAGTGGAGCAAGCTGACGTGGAAGGGGCACACAAACAAGCTGTTTCCTTTCACTTTCTTTTCCTTTCAACAATTTATCTACCAACTCTGTCGGCCTCTTTTTTTTATTTTATCTATGTTTCGCCGGACAAGGGGTATTGCTTGACTAGACTCGGAAGCTAGATCCAGAACTAGAAAGTCAAAGTCGACACAGCCCCACAGGGATTTGGTAGGCTGGAAAATGCCTTCCATCGAGCCCGTCGATAAGACGACGTACAATGACAAGTATGTCGTTTTGTACGATTTTAGTGAGATAGGTGAGTTTTTCCCACTCCCCAAAATTGAGAACAGAAGGCTAACTGAGACAGACCATGATACTGCTGTCAAGGAAATCAAAACTTTACTGCAGGATCTTGAAGAAACTGGTCTTCACACTGAAGTCAGAGCCGGTTACGAACAAACCCTTCTCATCTTTGTCAGAGCGCCTCACGAGTTGCTCGGAAACTGGGTATACAAGTCAAGGTACGTCATACCCAAACCCCCACCAAAAATTCATTCTAACGGGTGAAGCAGAGTCAAAGATTGGCTATATGGAATCACGCCCACTCATCCAGGCGGCGACAAAAACACCGTCGTAAAGGGACACTATGAATCTGAGGATATCCTCTCGGTGTATCACCTCGTCAACTGGTCCAAGGATCTTGGCGGTGCGGGGATCACGCCCGGAATTGGACAGTGGGAAAATGTCAAGGCTATTTTCCCTATGCACAACACCAAGCTTAACCAAACGATATTGAGTCATCTGAGTCGAAAGCTTTTCCTCACGGCTGAGGACATTGACGCTATCCGGGATATGCACGGATCAAAGGTCGCCTTTTATTATGCCTTCATCCAGGTTTATACCGTTTTTCTGACTTTCCCCGCTGTTACGGGAGTCATTGCTTGGCTCTGGCTTCCAAAGTATTCTCTTGCTTTCGGCATTCTGACTAGTGTTTGGTGCACCGTTTTCCTGGAGTACTGGAAGATTCAAGAGACTGACTACAGTCTACGATGGAACGTCAAGGGTATCCACCATCTCAAGGTCAACCGCTCCCAATTCAAGTACGAGAAGGAATACGTCGACGAAGCTGGCCGCAAGCATTATTACTTTCCCCGATGGAAGAAGGTTGTCCGCCAACTCGCCCAGATTCCGTTCCTGCTTTGCGCATTCGTCGCGCTTGGAATCACCATTATCGCCGTCTTTGCCATTGAGATCATGATCTCGGAGACTTATGCTGGACCTTACAAGGACTATCTCGAGTACCTCCCCACCATCCTTCTCGCCGTATCTCTCCCATGGATTACCGCCAGTCTCGAAGACGCAGCGGAATGGATGACCGAATACGAAAACCACCGCACAGCCGATCTTCATGAAATGTCGCTCACTCAAAAGATTTTCGTTCTCAACATGTTTACCAACTACCTCCCGATTTTCCTTACAGCGTTTATCTACATTCCTTTCGGAGGCGATGTTGTTCCCAAACTGGAGGGACTTCTCGTCAAGGCTTTTGCCAGCGTTGGCAAGAAATTTGTTCACCAACCATTCCATCTTGACGCAGACCGTCTACGAAACGAAGTCATCGCTTTGACTGTCACTGGACAAATTTCTGGTTTCTTTGAGGAGAACATTGTTCCTATGCTCAAGCATAAAATGTCAAATTGGTATCGAGATTACCGACGTTCGCGATCCCAAGGCGATATGCTACTTGCTGTCGTGAAGGACGACCCCGAAGAGACAGAATTCCTATCCCGCATCCGCAACGAGTCTATTCTCCCCAAGTACAACGTCCAGGACGACATCTCCGAAATCGTGCTTCAATTCGGCTATCTCGCTCTCTTCTCACCAGTCTGGCCTGTTATTCCCCTAGGTTTCCTCATCAACAACTGGATCGAACTCCGCTCCGACTTTGCCAAACTCTCCCTCGAACACCAACGCCCCGCACCCGTGCGCTCCGACGGAATCGGCCCATGGATCTACTCGCTCGAAGCACTAACCTGGCTCGGCAGCATCTGCACCGCCGCCATCGTTCATCTCTTCAGCGCAGGCCGAATCGGCAGTCTTCTAGGCCAGTGGGCCACACTCCCTGTAACAATCTTCATCAGCGAGCACACCCTCCTTCTCCTCCGCTCCCTCGTCCGCTTCTGTCTCCAACAAATTGGTTCCGAGCGTATTCGGGAAGATTACAACCAGCGCTATGCTGTGCGAGTGAAGCACCTTGAGGAAATCGAGACGAAGAAGCAGAGTGGTCTCGCTGTGCGAGATGCGCACCGGGAACGACGCAAGAGTGTGCTTGTTATGGAGAGGGATCCTTTCTGGACGAAGCAGGTTGAGCATGGGACCAGCGAGGTTGCTGGTGTTACTTTGATTCAGCAGGTTAAGAAGAATGAGTCTTCTGAGGTTCAGGAGAAGACTGATTGAAATGATGCAGGCGTCGGGGGGTGTTTAGTGGACTAGTGGTAGCAGCATACTGGTTTTTCATTTGTAAGATTTATTTCGTACGATGTACGTTAGAGACTGTATAACAATGAATAGATAGCGATATCTATTATAGACAATTCAAATTGATGACAACTATGATACGCCTGTACTCTGAATATGTGACGTAGCTATGTCTTGAGTTTTAGTAAAATGCAGTACTGCAGTATCAGTCGTAAATCCTCAGGTGGGTGACAGACAAATTGTCCTACAAGGGTTAGACTACAACAATAAAGCTACATAAGTATTAGTCTAAGCCTGCACAGAGTCGCCAAATTATTTCGTCTTTTACGACTCGGGGTCAATTCTTCTGATCCCCTAAGCATTCTGTACACTAAGTGCCGATATTTCAATGAGATAGAGGGTACATGAGACAGGTTTCACAAAGTAACAGCTCTGACACAGTGGAATATTGATAGCGTCATCGAATATGCAATTATCGTCAAGCCTACGAGAAGATTTTGAGACAGAGTCGTACATGCGCTCTCCCCGCATCTGTCCCATTCGACACGTGTTGTGTGTATTGTCGATCACGAAAATAAGTTGTCGAACACGAGTGAATATTGCGTACGACTCCATGCTGTATCACATACCCGCGACTTGGGAGTTGAAATGAAGCTCGTCAGTGAGCTATAAAGGTCCAGCCTTGGCCACGACACTTTTGTTCAAATCTTCTAGACTTCAGATCAGTTCAGTTACAAACATGAAGGCCATAAACTTTATTGCCGCTATCTTAGTGCCATTTGCGTCAGCATATGTCGCACAGCATCGTCTTTCCAACACCCTCCCCTCTCCTAAACACCCTGGCACTTATCCCCGCTGTGATCTTCCCCGTCCTGTGGATCCATCCCACGATGGCCTAGCAAATGCCCAAGAAATCTTCTCCTGGGAGAAATCCATTCGTCCTATGATCAGCCGTCTCCGATCAATTGTGCAAGTTCCCACAGTTGTCTACAATGATATGGGGGACTTTGACAATGATGATCGATGGGAGCCCTTTGGCCGAGTCGCTGGTGTTTTGAACAATTCTTACACAACTATGTGAGTCTATCTACAACTACTGAGGTGTACAGATAATTAAATGCTTTAGCCATCATCATACCTCACCTGAAGTCATCAACGAATACGGTCTTATCTACACCATCAAAGGTTCTAATCCAGCCCTAAAGCCCATCCTCCTATTGGCCCACCAAGACGTCGTCCCTGTATACGAAGAGAGCATAGACGAGTGGGCCTATCCCCCTGGGAAGGGCACTACGACCAGCGAACCGACTTTCTCTACGGTCGGGGCGCGGCGGATGATAAATCTGCCCTCACAGGTCTCTTTTCCGCCCTCGAAGCTCTTCTTTCACAAGAAGATTACGATCCTCGTCGCACCGTCATTCTCGCATTTGGTTTCGACCATGAAATTGCCGGTGAAAGAGGCGCCGGCGAAATAGCCAAGCATCTCCTCAAGAAATATGGAGAAGACGGTATTGCTTTTATCCTTGATGAGGGCGGCTCGGGATTACAACAAGTGGATAATACACTTTATGCTCTACCTGCTGTTTATGAAAAGGGTTATCTGGATGTTTGGTTCAATCTCAGCATGCTTGGCGGTGACAGTTCGACTCCACCGCCGCATAGTGCTATTGGGGTCATGTCGGACATTGTTACAACGATTGAAAACAATCCGTTTGATGCGAAGATTGGTTGGGACAGTCCTGTTCATCAAGGGTTGACTTGCTTTGCGAGGTATTCACCTCATATCTACCCTGAACTTACCGAGAGGATCCGCCGGGGTGACCTTGACGGTGCCGCTCGGTTCCTGGCCCATCTTTCACCAGAGACTCAGTACCTTGTCCAAACCTCTCAAGCAGTCGACCTCATCACTGGCGGCGAAACCATCAACGCCCTTCCCGAATACGTCACCCTGGGCGTAAGCCACGGCTTCGCACCCCAAGACACAATCGGCAGTATCCAACACAGCATAGTAGAACTCGTCCAAAACATTGTCAACAAATACAATCTCCGCTTCGAGCTCTTCGAGGAAGACGACGACTACAACATTTATCTCAAATCCAAAGGTTTAACCCGAAAACCGCGCAAACAAGGGTTCAGCGCCGGCACATTAACTATCCAAGCCAGAAAGAAATATTCTCCCGCGGAATCATCGACGACCAGCGGCCGTGTCTGGGATATATTTGCCGGAACGGTCAGACATACGTGGGGAAGGGAAAGTCCGTATGTTGTTCCGGCTCCGGGTGCTATGACTGGGAACACGGATGCGCGGCATTATCAAAGTGAGTTGAGTCTACAGGGTAAGGTGAGAGTCCGTGCTAATTGGTTCTAGAATTGTCGAAGAATATTTATCGATGGAATCCTGGGACTAGGAAGTCTATTGCGAGGGTTCATGATGTTGATGAGAGGATTGCTATGGGTGTTCAGTTGAACATGGCCAAGTTTTACTATGATTTTATTCGGAACTTTGATCAAGCAGACGACATCTAACACCTCAACTCACCACATTCAAGACATGGAAGAGATGGATACAGTCTTCATCACCGAAGCCAAGACAGGAATGTCACGCCTAACCTTGCAGAGTAACATCTCGCGACTTGGCGTTCCCATCCGTTAATCCCGATCTATTACCCGTCCTCGTTTGATAATTATTCCGGTGACATATCGTCTGATCTTTTCCGACACTTCGTTTCTGGATACGCGGATTACATGGATTTGTGAAGAAGCGCTTAGTTGAAGAAGACCCGCTCACCTGTTACACTTGGCTAACCCCTTGAACAATTACCCATGCGAATATTCATTTCCGCCAATCAGAAGCATTTAATGTCCGAAATCATGGATCGTGAATTTATTGTCTGATTGAGTTTTGTTCATTTATTGAATCGTAGATTGAGTTTGTATAGTCAAAAACGCTAGAATAATTACGAAAACTCGTAATTAATTAGTATCATTAACTCCAGCCTTGTAAGCCAAGAATGTTTGTTTCTTAGAACAAGTTTCGTTTTGTCCATTTGTTTGATCTCTTCGTTTTGTCTTGTCGCTACAATCCGAAACTGTCTATTCGCTCCGACGTCTCAAACGTGGAACAAGGATTTCTCAAACATGAGACGCACCCCAATTGGCTCACGACACTCTTCGACCCATCCGCGTCTATGTAAGGAACCGTTTCAGAAAACGGCTGTCAATCTTCAACTCTTTTCGCGCCGAGGTATCCGAGGAAGCGAGATTCCAGCAATAATGTCCTTCCATACTGACAGGGACCATGGAAAGGGGATCCTCGTTTAGAAGCTTGATATAAGGCTCCCATTCCTCTCCCTCATTCACTTCTTTTCCCTTCCTCTTCATCCCATTCTTTCATCCATCTGCAGCAGTTGCTTGCCTTTCTTTTTCTTTCTCTACGAGATATTACATTCCTTACAAACCCTGGTGGTTTTAACATATACTATACTTTCACTACATACACTTTCTTTTTAAAAACAACAACAAAGCAACATTCAAGATGCGCACTTCATTCTCCTCCGTCTTGGCCCTCGCCGCCGCTATCCCCACCGCTTTTGCCCACTACAACTTCGACGCCCTCATCGTCAACGGCGAGGTCACTGAGCCTTACCAGTACGTCCGCAAGACCACCAACGCCAACAGCCCCATCACCGATGTCACCTCCGATGATATCATCTGCAACGCCGGCGGTCTCGACAAGGACATCCGCGCCGCCACCAAGACCATGAAGGTCTCCCCCGGTGACGAGGTCGGTTTCACCGTCGCTTCCGAGATGGGCCACCCCGGTCCTCTCTCCGTCTACCTCTCCAAGGCCCCCGATGGCACTGAGGCTTCCGACTACCTCGGTGACGGCGACTGGTTCAAGGTCTACGAGATGACCTGGAAGACAATTGGTGCTGAGGGTGTTGAGTGGGCCAACTACTTGAACGGCCAGTCTGGCGGTCTCACCAACTTCACCTTCACTCTCCCCAAGGACACCCCCAAGGGTACTTACCTCATGCGCGCCGAGCACGTTGGCCTCCACGGTGCTGGTGAGAAGAACGGTGCCCAGTTCTACATTGGCTGTGCTCAGATCACCGTCGACGGTAACGGTGCTGGCAAGCCTTCTCCCATGGTCAAGCTCCCCGGTGCTTTCAAGGCCACCGACCCCAGCCTTCTCCTCAGCATCTACTACCCTCCCGTGACCAAGTACGATGCTCCCGGTCCCAAGACCTGGCCCAATGCCTGCACTGACCACACCCCCAACTTCGCTGGTCAGTCTTCCGACGGTGACTGCACCAACGACAAGAAGTCCGGCTCTGACTCTGGCTCTGCTGCTCCCGTTGCCAGCGACGCTCCTGCCGCCAGCGCTCCCGCCTCTGAGGCTCCTGTCGCCAGCGATGCCCCTGCTACTTCTGCTCCTGCTGCTACCCCTACCGCCGCTGCTGCTGTCACCACCTCTGCTGCCGCTGCTCCTGTCGCTACCAAGACTCCTTCCAAGTCTTGCAAGGCCAAGCGCGCTGCTAAGAAGGCTCTCAAGGCCAAGCGTGCTCTCAAGAACTAAGTGTTCGTTTGAGAGGATGGATATTTGAAGTCAAGATTAATTCTTGAAACTCTGCGTGGTTGGAAGGATGGATAGTCAACTGTACTCCACGTATTTGTTCTTTGTACATAGATATTTAGTCACCGTATCAATACAACGAGTGGACATACAACTTGCAAGTTTCGACAAGTGATTGCCTACCAGTGTTAAACATATTTACAATAAGTGCAGAACAGTAACAGCGAAAGGGATAACAACTAACAACCATGATTTCCAGTTAGCGCAGAGTAAGAGTCATATGACAACAGTCGCAAGAAGTATTGGAGAGAGTGATTGAGTCCGCAAATGTCCATTTAAAAATTATCAACTAAAGAAGTAAAGTATATAAGGAGTGTAGAAGAAAATTGTTCCACCACAGCAAAAGTATGTTAATGCTTATGTCCAAGCCAGTCTCATGATTCATTAGCCACACCCAGGCTTACACCATCCACCAGAAACCTTCACCCCAGAATTCACCTTGATCCCCTAGTAGTCGGCCTTCTTGCACTCGCCCTTCTTGTGGCTCCAGTAGTAGCCCTTCTTGCACTCACACTTCTTGGCGTGCTTGTTGAAGACTTGGTCGTGCTTCTTGCAGACACAGGCTCCGTACTTGTACTCAGCGTCCTTGCCGCAGTCGTAGCTGCACTTGTGGCCGTCCCAGGTCAGGTCCTTGGGGCACTTGCAAGTCTTGCTCCAGCGGTCGTAGTACTGGCCCTTGGGGCAGTCCTTGACACACTTGCCGTAGACCTCGGATGTACCCTTGGGGCAGACGCACTTGTGAGCGTGCTTGTCGAAAACCTTGCCCTCAGAGCAGACGGGGATGCACTTTCCGTACTCGAACTTGGTTCCCTTGGGGCAGACACACTTGCCCTCCTTGTGGTCGTAGTACTGAGGGTGGCTGCACTTGGGGATGCACTTTCCGTACTTCCACTCAGTGCCCTTGTTGCATTCGCACTTCTTGGACCACTTGTTGTAGAATTGGCCCTTGGGACAATCCTTGATGCACTTGCCGTACTCAAACTTCTCGCCCTTGGGGCAGACGCACTTCCAGGCGTGCTTGTCGAAGTACTGGCCTTCAGGACACTTGGGGATGCACTTTCCGTACTTCCACTCAGTACCCTTGGTGCATTCGCACTTGTCGGCCCACTTGTTGTAGACTTGTCCCTTGGGGCAGTCCTTGATGCACTTTCCGTATTCGAACTTCTCACCCTTGGGGCAGACACACTTGCCGGCCTTGTGGTCGTAGTACTGGCCGTGAGAGCACTTGGGAACACACTTGCCATACTTCCATTCGGTGCCCTTGTTGCATTCGCACTTGTGAGTGTGACCATTGTAGAATTGTCCGGGAGCGCAGTCCTTCACACACTTGCCGTACTTCTCAGAGGTACCCTTGGGGCAAACACACTTGCCAAGCTTGTAGTCGTAGTTCTGTCCCCACTTGCACTTGGGAACACACTTGCCGTACTTCTCCTCGAAGCCGTCCTTGCACTCGCACTTCTTGGAGTGCCAGTTGTAGACCTGGTTGTCCTTGCAAGTGGGCTTCTTGAGCTCGCACTTGCCGTACTTGTACTCGTAGCCATCCTTGCAGACACACTTCTTGGCGTGCCAGTCGTAGACTTCGTTGTGCTTGCAGTCAGGCTTCTTGGGAACACACTTGCCGTATTCCTCCTTGAAGCCATCCTTGCACTCGCACTTGTTGTGCTTCCAGTTGTACCACTGGTTGTCCTTGCAGTGAGGAACAGGCTTGTAGTTGTCGCGCTCGAGGAGCTCAGACTCGTCCCGGGCATCGAGAGCAGAGTCGTCACGAGCCTCGAGGGAGAAGTCGGTGTCGACATCAGGGATGGCCTTGACCGAGACGGTCAAGGCGAAGAGGCTGACCAGGACGTTCTTGATCTGCATGATAGGCTAGCTTGGTGCCTTTCAGCAACGAAAGTGATGATAAGAAACGAAGGATGAAGAGCGAAAGAGAAGGTAACTCTGGAGTGAGAGACCAGTGAGAGTGATGAGGAGTGAAGAGAAAGAATTGGATTTGGGGAGGATATCGTGAGGTTTAAGTAGATGTCGTGAAGACATATTGGAACACGAGATCTGTGGTAGTGTGCCTTGCCATGCCATGCCCATGCTCATGTCTGAGTGTAATGGTGGACGAGATCAACCCAACCATGCCAGGTTCCAGATAGGAAGTCAGCTCATGCTCGTTTGGGAACCATGATGATCCCAAAGTCAATAGTTCCAAAGCTAAATTTGCTCTTAGACAAGATTTTTCTTTTTCACTCTCTGTGACATGCATGCCAACCCCAGCCTCAACTGGGGCTGTCTCTGCCAGCTGTCTTTGATCAAGGTTGCATGATACCAGCAGGGGAAGAGGATTAACATGGGTATGGGATCGGGGGAGTGTGTGGTTGGAACCACAGCAGCAAACAAGGATGTTTTAGCCCAACGTTATGCTTATTCCGCAAGATTTAGACAGAGAGGCCATTAAGATTCAAGGTATTCCGACGAGACCGAAAAAGGGCATTGCTTAGAATAGAATGGTGGACATTTCTAATTATGAACACGACAGTTTTGGGGGAATACAAGGCTTCCAGTGACATTGATATTTCTCCGTGATTCGACGGCTGGGAACCTCAATTTACCAGTGGGCTGAATGGCTGGTGGTAATGGCTGGAAGAAAAAGAAAAAGTGACAGCTGTGACGCACAAGGCTCTTGCGTTGGAGACCACCATCACACCGATTTTGGGAATACGAGGTTTTGTGTAGGAGGGGTAGGTAATCTTGCATATCATGTTGTTTCTCAACACCAGGCTCCAACTGCAGTTTGGGTGGTTCAAGACCAGGCTCCATTTCTGACTTGGATGGTGGTGATGGATTGTCAATGGTCACCGTTGTTAGCCTTGGTAGTAGAGGCTCAAGATGGGTACTGTCTAGGACTACAAGCTCTTTAGACGAGGTCCATAAGGCTGGCTAATGCAGGCCGATAATCTTTCGTCTGACCATAGCTAAGAGGTTACCAGGGGAGGTCTACGGCTACAAGTGGAGGTTTACCAGGGGAGCTCAGTGAGACAAGCATAATCCTTGTCTTTAACTGAAGCCGTGCCCTTCCCGTACCTTAGCTAAAGAAATATTCACGGCTGATCGTCAGCCCCAGCTGGGCAAACAAAGAAACTGCATCTATATGTCCTATTTCGGGCATCATAATTACCGTAGACGCACGGAGGTACAAGCGCTTAACGCACATTCAATTATCGCCAACTCAAGTAAAAAGGGGGAAAATGAGAGAATACGAGGAAAAAGAAAGAAATGGGTAATTTAGCCATTCATTCATTCATAGAGGCGTCATACGAGAAGCATCATGATTGGCGCCAACGGGAGTGAAACCATCTTGGCAGCTTTGATTCGATGACCCAGTTATTTTGTGTAAATATAGCATAGCCCCAGAACAAGGTAGCTAGCTGTCTTACTTGTGGTCGGGAAAAGGGGCTGGGACCAGTAAGAACAGGAGGTTATGCAGCCACATTCAGCGTGTTGACCGACCGTCCCGAGCCACCGAGAACCGATGCATGCCGATTCAATGTGCTGCAATAATGTACAGCACAGCATTGTTTGCTTTGCTTTGCTCTGTGTTACTCGCGCAGAATATGCAGATACAGTATTTCCAGCGAGGGTCCGAGAGCTGAATCAACCCCTGCGAGCTGAAGAGTAGAAAACAAAAATCATGATCATTTACCGGGTTAAACCCCGCCGATGATCCGGAAAGCTTGGATGGACAAGTCCAGGCTCTGGGAGGCGAGAGACAGGGGACCCCTGCTTCTTAATAAGAGTCAAGTCTTTGAAAGAGGGGTCGCTAGTGTTTCTCGATCGCGGGGAGGGAGGAAAAGACACGGCAGGGGCAAGACACGGCACGGACAAGCTTGTCTTCCTAGTGTCTTGTCTTTTTAGTCTCCTTTCTTTTAGTGTCTTTTTCTGTTTTTAGTACCTGAAAGACACGATGAAGTGTTAGACATGATTCTCAATTGACTCTTTTCATTGGTTACGGTCGACAGAGTACGCGGAAGTTTAGTTCGCTTAGACTTAATCCATTTACAGTTAAAGTCTCACGTATAAATAACGTTCAGTAGTGTTTCTTTTTTTCTTAGGTGCATGTTGAATGACGGTGATATTCCATAGCTATTGTACAGCAATGAGTGCAATTTCTCGCATCAAATGCCCTAGATGGGAAGAGTACCCATGCCAAGAATAATCATAGCAATAATATCATACCATAATCGTGACGCCCTCTACTGCACGCATTGACAGACAGACAGACCTGTTCTGCGGGGAAGAAACCTGGTTCGTGTTGCATTTTGGGGCCTGTCTTGGCAATCTCACCTGCAGTTGACATCAGGAGAGAGAAAAGACAGCTCATCAGTAATCAACAGGGGGAGATCAACCAGACCAGTGAGAAGTACAGGGGATTAAGGTTGCGCCGTTTATTCGCGGGGATTGGGAAGCAAGGGAAGGTCCAGCTTCTGGGAGACGAGACATAAAAACCCGGGCCCGTTGAGAGCTTGGCCTGATCATCCAGGGCTAGTGACCCTCTAATTGGTTGGACGACGGAGTCAGCCCGTCTTGGCGATCGTACTTGTCTCTTTCCCCTGTAAGCAGTTGAAATTTTGGAAGTCCAAAGTATATTTAACCCCTGCAGACAATAGTCAAGTCGCCACAACTGCAGTATCCTTGGCGATAACTGGTCAGCTGACAACTGCCGACAAAGTAATTCACTGTAATCATAATGCGTGTTGGTTGAATCAGGTCCATCAGAAAGCGAAGTCACGAAATGTAATGCATTGAACATCATGTCTAGTCTTGGAGTTGAACAAAACGTTACTTTTTCTTACTTGGTTCGTCAGATCATCGTTCTGCATCTTATAGACCAACAGGGTATAACAAGCTTGCAGCTCAACATTTGCCTGAAATCAAAAGAACAAAGTCGACCCACGTGTAGTAAGCGTCTCACCCAGAAGGTGTTGTACAGTAAGACGGGGCATGGAAAAATGTACATCCATGGAATCATCCGCAACCACTCACAATCATCTTTCTCCGAGGTATGCCGTCATATCATTCGCCCGACATCCGATCCCGATGCATAAGCACAGCAATAAGAATCAAAGCCTCTTATGGTCAAAGCATTAGCTAACAATAACTGCATGTTGGCTTACACTTGTTTCTTACAAGCATGAAAAAAAGAAAAAAGCCACCAGACGCGGACACACCGTCTGGTTTTTGTGTCACATCGGGTACTGCAAGCCTCTTTTTCAATTGTTGGTCGATGGGCCGATGAGGTTGGGCCTCAGTGGCGATGGTCCGACGTTGGGGATTTCTGGGTATTGAGCTATGCCCCGGTTATTGTCTAGACTGTCGCCAAGATACCCAAAGCTTTGACGATGGAAATGGAGCTACGGGAATAGAGTTTGGGAATACGAGGTTACCCTGTATGAGAATAAATCGTGAAGAGCAATCATCTCGTATGCCAAGGACCTTGAAAAATGTTGTATAGAATGGGTAGATTCATCAATGATTGATAGCATTGGGTTGGTAAATGTAGTCGGTGTTAATTGAGATGACATTCAAACCTTGCGACAGCCAAAAACGTGGAAATTGAATTTTGTTGTGCCTGCATAATTCACAACACCACCCAGCCAATCTGTCACTGATGCCTCCAAATCATTTCGCGGTGCTTCTCAACCATTTCCAACGTTCATTCGTATGGCAAAATAAGCCATCGGCATCTTTTAACCGTAATTAAAACCGTCAAAATGTCACGTTCCTGACATGTCACTCTTAGTGTCTCACGCGGCGCCAAAGTCTCCAGCCACGAGCGGAGATTACGGCGTCTCCCTTTTGTCTTTATTTTGACCAACTTGCGTATTCATGCGGAGGAAAGGAGACAGCATTCCAGCGGTTCCGGGGTACGGGGAGGTGGTATCCGTTGGAATGCGGGAAGGGATATTGATAGAATAGGCTTGAGACTGGAAACCTTTTTTACACTACCGTTGTGGTGAGACATTGTAGTCGTAGAATGCTTCAGTTACGATCTGGAACAACAGCGATTCCATTTGGATGAATTGAGCTCGAAGCGATGGTGATTGTTTCGTACTGTAGCGCTTATTGACGCTGACTGGATGTTCCTGCGTGACTTGCAGCTTGTAACACAGAGGCTGATGGCGACAGGAACTCACATCAGTGTAGGGTATTGCTTGAACTCTGGCGAAGGCTTAATCCTTCTTGCATCGCATATTCAAAGAGAGAAGCTTCCAAGATATTATCCGGTTCAGATGGACTCATATAAACCGCGTCGAGGAGTGTATGCGACTGCAACTTCGTCTCACATCAAGCTGTAGAGCCCAGTTCGTCCCAATGGTAGCTTGCAGAGCGTGTCACTGTAGTTGGAAGAAATATTCCGGGGGGCATTCACTCCCCCATGCAAGAGGACATCCACTGAAGTCCTAGATCGTGACTGCATCCAAGATCCATCATATACTCCCCATCCGCCTCAACAATCGTGTGTTCTCTACATTAGCCTCATCGGAATGCAAGCCTCCTGTTCTGCGAGATCTCCCAAAAGGACGTCTTTGCGTCCAGTATTTGTAGTCCATAAGTGGCATACATGATCCCCAGAAGATGGTGTCATGTTTAAACTGACTGAGGGCGTACGATGTACCCGACGTTGGAATGGGCTGCCTCTCGATGCATGTATGCTCTGCAGCGTGAGCTTTACTTTTGACTCGATTCAAGTCCCCGAGGCCAAAACTAGTAACTCACGACAACATAAGATCCAGCCACGGTTGAAGTAACCAAAAAGCAAAACTCATTCGCTTTATCTCAACTTGTACTTCCACGAGGTCGTCAATCCTTTTGCCAAGATTTATAGTATTCTTCATTGCATCTAATCTTATCTCTGTATATAACTATCAACATATGGTATTCTCTTATCAACATCTTATCTTTCATCATGTCGTGAAACCCCATTATCAACTACATCCCCCCGACCCCAAACATACACCCAATCAGATCTTCCAATATTACAACTCCAATATTGCGACATCAAGTTCTAGATGACGCTATCACCACACGCCTCAGACGCGCGTCCCTTAGGGTAGTGTGCCACCTTAGCTACACAATCTCGCATATGCAGACCTTTCGTACCTGAAGATCTCTGCGGTTGTATTTGGCTTTCTGTAAAACATTGATTGTAGTGTGTGCCATGGTACGTGGGCTTTCTGCATCGAAGATTCTGAGGAATCTTCAGCTGATTAGATTGCAATGGCTGCGTTGATGTAAGCAGGGTCCGATACATGCATTTGCAGATGTGTCGCCTTCAAACCAAAATAATGTCCGATACATTCTGGTTTTACACTACACCATCGGAGTGAAAGTAGTTCCATGATCCGTCCAACTATACTTCAGATTTCAGTTGACGAATTGAACAAGTCTTTGGGATATAACTCAAGTAATGGCATTGCTCTAGATGATGAGAAATCTTGCCATCTATCTTCAATGGCCAAATATGTTCCTGCTTATTTGGATGCTGCACGGCCAGCTTCAAGTTGAGGAAACAAGTTGCGTGGCGGTGACTCAGTTCAGCCCCATGTGGCGCCTTTCTCTCATTGCTGACTTTTTTGATAGACGCCGCAATAGATTGTGCCACAGGAGGATGATGCTGCACGCCACACGGGGCTGCGTCCAGCAATTCCTGTTGAACTGAAAGTGAACTTAACAAACCACTTTTATCCCAAACGAGATTGTTAGATAGCTTATCTCCCTATTGGAGACTTAAATTGAAAGGTTATTGTATTGTCTAGTATTATTACTGATACTAACGGTTGTGCTTTACAATCTGCTGCCACATGTGGCGCTTAGACCTTAACAACTTTCTACAAAGAGATATCGTAAACCACGTGATATCATATCTAGTTCAACAAATGTTTCTTAGGGTCATTGGTGTGAAAGATAATCTGACTAGTCACTTTAACAAACATGTTCCATCTCTATTCGCATCTTTTAATTTCTCCAAGTCTGCTGCAAATCTCTGCCACGCCTGCTAAATTGTTCTTCATTCTTACCAGGCCAGCTTGTGTCTGTAAAAGCTTTTCAAGCTCCAGGCTCAAGGTATAAAATTTGCGTTGGAAATGCGGCGATCTGACCTTTATCACCTCCCTATAGAAATTCATGGTCTCCTCTGACTCAAGAATGTGGAGACTGATACAACCTTGAAGCTCAAGGATATTGGCCTCGCCAAAAGTTCCCCCGTTTTCCCTGTAAACAGCCAATAATAGTTCGACACAAACGGTGAGTTTTTCGACGATAATAGACGTCTGAGATGACTTCAGCCAGGCTGGGAACTTCAGCTCATGTAGCAAGTCATCGATGTAATTGATCAAGACGGTGATGCTCTGGGGCTCGGAATCCGAATTTTGACGAGACTCCTGACTATGCGCCAAGAGTGTTTGAAGCATGCTTTTGAGTTCAGGAATTCCTGTCAAGGAAAGACCTCCTTGATTACTCAAGGTCACTAGGAAAAGGAAGAAACGCAAAAGAGATCCGGGCCAGACTTTTGGGTGGTACGCCCGAGGAAGCCGAACTGGCAAGTCGGCGCTCTGTTTTCCATAATTTACCCAATATCCCACGAAGGAAAGGCAAGTCAACAAAGCACCAATGTCTATCGTTTTGCGCAAGACAACTTATCAACTGCCTGGCATCTTTCATGGGGAGAGTATTGAAGACTTTTAAAACTCCATTAGAACGTCCTGAGATTCAACTGAATTCCTTCCCGGAGGTCGTTCAGTGCTTTTGCGGGACTTTGGTGGAACTTCGGTTAGACCCTTTCCAAGGGTTTGCAGTAGTGAAATAGGTCCGAAGCCTCTTACAGCATCGGTTTCCTGTAGCGATGGGAAAAAGGATACTGTTCTTACCTTTCCGCTCAATGCAGCTGCCCATACTGGGGTGACAACAACGTATTCTCCTCCTGGTAGAAATAAGTCCATCGGCCTATCGACAACATCGTACATTCTGTGCTTGCGCATGCTGATAGATCTCGATTCCACCCAGGGCATATCCCCTTTGCGTTGCATATCGTGAAGTAGGATCGATATCTCGTCTAAACAATCTTGGGAATAGGAGAATCTGCCATTTTGCAACATCATTTTGAGCTGTCGATAAATTGCGCCGGTAGTGATCTCTGCTGGCGGTTGTTACTTCTCACTGTTTAGATGTAGGGGATTGTTTCCTGCTGCAAAGAAGTGTAGAATGGAAAAACCCCGCGCAGCCGCATCAAGCGCCCAGTGACGTTCGGAAGAGGAACTCTGAAATTCAATATTGCAAACACTCTCGTTGTTAGGCTTCGAACGACGTACGAAATGATCTTGGAGAGAATCCCAACATACATGTAGGAGATACTGCCACTGCCTCGGATTGATTAACGGTATTGGAGGTATTTGACACCCGTATATAATCGATCGCGGCCTGCCTCTCCATCTGCCACCTGGTGAGTATATCTGAGCAATTCAGAAGAAAACGAGTATCCAGACCTTCCCGAGCTCGGAACGGACGCTTGGAAGACCATGGTAAAGTAGCCAGCCCTTCAGGGGGCATTTTCCCTCCAAACATCTCCATCTGGGTCCTCGGACTCATAGCCTATATCAATATGAGCTGATTCAACTCATGTGATTGTTACTTATCGCTTCCGATGAGGTCTATCATGATCTGATAAGCCTGCTCCTTACATGATTTGGAATTGCTGTAGGCGTATTTCGCCCGGTCCGCTCTGGCAAGCGACTGATGCATCATAGCTTTGTCTGACTTTGCTAGGCTCGTCTTTTGAGTAACCCCCCGAGTATGTTGATGACTGCAGCTCAATCCCAATACGATTATTCCGAAGAACACGACTTGGCCACAACCTTCATCTCACCCTCGGGGAGACTTATTGTGTCCCATCCATTTTCGAATTGGGATCGTTAAAGCCTGTTGAGTGCTTGAGAATAGTTCCCTTGGCCCAGAGCTGCGGTTGCTCGCATCAAATTCCAGCGACACCCCTTCGCTTTCACTTTGACTTCCAGAAGATGAAAACGCTTACAGAAGTTCAGGTCGATCTTCCGATCAGGCAAGGTTTCTCAAGATATTGATATTTTGCATAGTCTATCATGGCTCCTGAGGAGATTAGAACTATTTTACAACAAAATGCATATATTGTTCGATCTTCCTGTTCCCTTCAATAATCGATTTGACCATAAGTTGAGACAGCCGGTCTTTTTCTTGATCATCCAGTAGTTTCCTGTCTCTCGATAGTAGAATCTCGAGACGATCGATCGCCAGGCCATAGTTCTTATATCTCACGCTCCTCTCGACTGTCCGAATAAGCCTTTGTATTATCTCTCTACGAGAGCTGTCTCCAGTAATCGCTATACCAGAGGTCTTGGAGGTAGAGGTGGCAATAGTCTCCGAAGGCGGCGACTGAAATCGTACCGACCTGGAGATGACTGAATCTCTGTCGTCCTGATTTCTATGGTGAGCCCATTCCGTGGCGCTTTTTGGCTTATCCTTCGGATGTCCGAGTACAAGCAGTTGGCGAACTGTACTGGAACTCTCACCGTTTGGTGATCTCAAAACCCGCGCATCATCTATAGGCGCGGTGCAAGGTTGGGATGTGACCAAGGAAACTGTTGACAAACAGCCAATTGTGGAGGCATAACCCATAGTACTACCCACAAATTCATCCGCTAGTTCAAGTGTTGAGCGGGAGTCTTTTTCCAGGTCTGCCTTTTCTCTGATCTCTTGCAGGCTCAAAGAAGTGTCTAGACGGTTTCCCTCTCGGTGAACCTCGATACGCAATTCCGAAATAGTATTCTGCATTTGGGGTAACTGGGCCTTCGTCTCCCGCCTTTTTGAAGACGACGCCTCGCGCTGCTGAAGTGACGCAAGTTTGGATAGATTAAGCTCGAGGCTTTCCATAAGTTCGTCAATTGAGGTCGACTGAGCGGTCGGACCCGGATTCTGTGGATCTTGATCGATACTTCGCTTTTCCAAATCATTTCTTGTGTCTTCCATTGATGACTCAAGCCTAGCCAACCGGGACGCTATCTCTTCCAGAGCCAGAGATCCTACTCCTGGTATCGAGCTTTCCGGTTTGACCTTCATGCTTGTGTGACTATAGCAAGAATTAGTTCCAGAAGGTAAAACTAGGACAGACTATACGTTACATTTGGTACATGATGACCGGTAGCTGAAGGGCATCTGTACATGTATTAATACATAATCGAAGATGGCTAATGTCGCTGTCATATTGCTTGGTACGTATCCATGCCGGCAAAGCCGATGCCGAGGATCTCTGATGGGATATCTTGGTAAAAATGTCGTTCATTCTTTGATAATGTTGATTACAACTTCGCAACAAGCGTTCGATCTCAGACTGTCGCCACCAGCCTTCGGTACTAGCATCGAACTCGCTATTTCCGATCGCTTCTTTGAGAACGGCCAGGATCATTCTTGTGGCGTCTAGTTGGCTGTCTAAATCGTGGAGAAATTCGCCTATTCCTTTGATTTGAGAGTAGGCTTCGCAGACTTTTACGACGGTGGCTACCATCTGGAGAGTGGCAGCTGCGAGGCCCAAGACTTCCATCTTGGAAAGAAGAAACTTGCGTACCTAAGAGACTCAAAGCATCATGCAAGAGCGAGAGCGGGGTTGTGATGATTTATTCCTGCCACTTGACAAAAGAAGGCAACAAAGTGCAATTGCATTGCATATAGGCTGAGCCGCCATGCCTAATCTCACCCTATCAGCTGTCGACTGCACGGCGATCTGCCTTGAAGAAGCCTGATAAGGCGAACTTGATAGTGAGAAATCATCATTTCATCTGTCTTACCAGCCATTGTAACATTTTGGATGATATGAGGCTTTTTGGGATGTAAGAACATGGGGCCTGAAGGCCAGTTGAGAGAAATACCTAGGCAATTTCCTGCCACAAGTCTGACAGTGAGGTGGCTCACTGATTTCAACATTTTCAATCTCTACTCTATATTTTTCGACACTTGGGAGCCAGTGTCATATTCTCTGATACAATATCAAGCTTGCAAATGAGGGGTTCCCAATCGCGTCCTCTCGCTGAGCAATAAGAGGAATCTTACGGAATTGTGGAGCCAATTATCCGTCAGATCATGAAAGCAGCTGAAACAAACTCGACAAAGATGAGAGCTACATAGTGTCACTACCCGCACCAGACCGCAAACCTTGCATCTGCAAAGTGCCGCAATTGGACAAAGTCACGATGTCAGCACGGTACGCAAACCCCAAGTCTACCTCCAACTGTTTGTCTAGATGCTTGAAACTCAAAGTCGTCGCGCACTGTGATAATGAGGGGTCTTGAGATTATCGTCGAAAGTTACCACTTCGACCCCACGAATGTTTCGACATGACGTTGGTCAGCATCATTTGTGTCGAGATGGATGGGAGGATGACGACAGTTTCTAAGAGCTGGACAGCTATATGAAGCTGTCTTCCCCGCGTTCAGAATGTCACTGTTTTTCCAGATTTACAAGAACTAAAATACTACACCGAGATCTACAAGATATAACAAGACTATACACTAAACAAAATCATCATGCCCGAGAGACGTCAATCTCACCCAAAAGCACCGACCGGTCTCAATGACGAGACGGCCGTGGAAACGCACGACCTCATTCATAACGCCGAGTTAGAGGAGCAAAAGGTCAGACATCAAAGCCTCTCAGTAAGACATGTAACTGATTGATAATAGATGCATGGCAAGGATGCATTGACTCAAGAGGACGTCGGCGTTGAAGACAGTGGCAACCAGCAGAGCGAGTCGGCAATGGACAAGGTCAAAGGGGCGTTGAACCTGGGAAAATAAGTGTCACGCAATAATACGATGTAATGATAAGGTACTGCGTGGGGCAAAAGGTGTTTGTTTCGGTCGATGTTGGCGTTGCTACCAGATTGTCACATTCATTGATTGATCTTGTCATTTCTTATTTCTTAATAATAGGTAATTCTCCAAAGTATATTGAAGCAAGCATTAAACGAAACAGAAGGGTATCTTGACATTAACATCATCCTCCATCAACCCATGCTCACCAAACTACACCAAACAATGCGCCAGGGTATCGCGCAAGAAGAGAAGCCGTCTATATGCCAAACACAAGACAAGCAGAGAACAAAACCACCAACGCCAAAGCCTTCCCACTCGGCTGTTTCACCCCCGCCCCATCCTCATCCCCAGGTTTACCGTCTTTAGCACTGACCTTCTCCCCAGTAGGGTACCGAATATTCCAGACCGTCTGCCCCTTCAATTCATCAGGAACACCCATCGTATGTTTACACTCGGCCTGATTCGCAGCAGGATAGTCCAGTTCGCACTTTTCATCGTGACCTAGTGTACAGATCGAATCGAGGATGTTGTAGAGTACGTAGTTTTCGCCTACCCACGTACTGCTATTCCGATCGAGACAGCTCGTGAGGAAATTCATGCTATTCGCTGCGCTGAGTGGTAATTTGCTCCCCTTGGTGTTGATCAGGGACTTGCATTTTGATGCGTCGACGTTTTCGTAGGTCATTTCGACAGGACCGCCTGCTGTGGGCTTGTCGGTGGCTGAAGAGCCAGTATAGAGATAATTCCACGCATCGTAGCTAACATCATGCGCGCCTTGCGATTGATCAATCCGCAAAAGATGAACAGTTCGATCGCCGTACGTGAGCGAAATGCAAATGTTGTCGCAGTCGACGGCGTTGGGCCAGTAGGCGATTCGGTTGGTGTCGACTTTGCAGCCGAGAACGCCTATGGAGGAGGAGTAGCTATCGTGGGGAGTCGCCCAGACTGTGCCGCTATCTTTGTCGCGCGCGGTCGCAAATGACACGAGTAGAGAATGTAAGAGCAGCGATTGCCGCAGCAACATCTTGAAGCAAAAGAGTAAATGCGCGGGCTATGGGAAACAATGAGTGACTTGGAGCATTCTTGCGATGCGCCACGCGACAGAAAGCGGAGGAGGGAAATTAGTTGGTAAAGTTAGGGGTTCAAGCAGGTTCTGGAGAAGATGAAGAAATTGGAGCTTGGCCCTGGAGCTTGACTGTTTGGGGTTTAGTGGTAAGGGAGCTAAGCTTGTTTGGGGATGATGCTGCGAGGATTGACATGGGTTGTTTTCGGTATTGCGATCGGTCGATGCTCGCGATATCTTGCACTATTGGGTTTGTCTCAGACATGGAATCCTCCGATGATGATTGATTCACTCGGACTGTGCTACTGCCTAGAGAGCGATAATGCGCTATTTTGAAGTATCCTCAATTATGTCTCGTCGTGGCATTTGCACAGCACTTATCCCCCAAAGTTTGGATGCCAGAATAAACAAGAGTCCAAGCAAGCATAAAGTGAGTTAATTATTCTGTTCACTGTTCTCGGCAGCCGTTAATTTTCAATAAGCCAGGTGACTGCAGCCTATCCGTTTAAGCGAACATCGTATCTCGCGTTAAAACAAGCTACCTCCACCTCCACATCACGGACCCAAAATAACGTCAGTCTTGGCAGGGCTGAGCGACAAAAGCGAGGAATACGACTGGTCACTATGCCCAAATGACATCGACGCCCCAATATTTCGTTTTAGTCTCGGGACATGATCCCTTGTTCAGATTCACTCGTAAGATATCTTTGCGATGGACGGAAAGTCCTGCTTTGGTTTGATGGGTATATAAGAGCATGTCTTCTGCTAATAATGTCAAGGCAGAACAAGCCAGTCATTCAAGTCTTTTTCAGTCGCAATCACAATGGCCTCTTTCTACCATCTCATCCTTTACACCACCCTCCTTCCGGTGGCTTTAGCATTATCCTGCAAATCCCACCCAAGCTCATCAACATGGCCCTCATCCAAAACATGGTCCCATTTCAACACCACTCTCAACGGTAACCTCATCGCACCAAATCCCCCTGGCGCAGTATGCCACGCATCTCAACCAAGCTACAACAAGAACACCTGCACCAAAGTCGCAAAAGCATGGAAAACATACGACTTCCACACTGAAAACCCAGTCTCTCTGATTTATGATCAGTATTCTAACTGGACTTGTCTTCCTGACAAAGAGTACCCATGCAGTGGAGAAGGTTATCCTGCTTATGTTATTAACGTCACCAAGGCTGAGGATGTCAGACTTGGGGTTGATTTTGGTAAGTACTTCCCTACTCTACATGTGGCAAGACAAGACTAATGGCATGCAGCACGGAAGCACAATATTAGAATCATCATCAAAAACACAGGCCACGACTACATGGGCCGCTCCGTCGCACCAGGTTCCCTATCCCTCTGGACCCATCATCTCAAATCAATGACCTACCACAAGAACCACTTCAAACTTTACAGGTCAAAGACCACTATCAAAGGCGATGCTGTGACGGCAGGCGCTGGTGCTCAAATGTACGATGTCTACACTTACCTGGACAAATACAAGCGCGTTGTCGTCGGTGGTGGTGGAAAGTCAGTTGGTTTAGGAGGATACGTCACGGGTGGAGGACACTCGCTTCTATCGCCGAGGTTTGGGTTGGCTGTTGATCAGGTTCTTCAGATGGAGGTTGTCACACCTTCTGGGAAGATTTTGACTATCAATGAGGATAATCATCCTGATTTGTTCTGGGCTATGAGAGGAGTAAGTAATACCCAACACACTAGAGTTTCTAGACTGACGTATTCTAGGGCGGCGGTTCAACCTTTGGTGTCATCACTTCAATAACCCTGAAAGTCTACCCAACACCGAAGATAACCGCATCAACCTTCACCATCGGCACATCCGCCGACGCACCCTTCAAATACGATCTCCTCGCCTACATTCTCTCCCAGTTCCCCTCTCTCGCAGACGCAGGCCTGTCGGGCTACTCATCCCTCAGTCCCCGAACTCCCAATCCGGCCGGTGGCGAGCCGAAGGAAGTAGCAGGTATATCCGGCATTCTAACAGCACAAGACGTCAGTGATTCGAACTATATCCAGAAACTCTTCAAGCCTATCAACGAAACTCTGCAGAAGCGATGGCCGGGGATGGTGCAGTTCACAGCTACGCAGGAGAAGTATTCTTCGTTTTTGAAGTGGTATGACGTTTATTTTGATCAAGGTGCTGCGGGTGAAACGAACTATATCGTTTCACGACTTTTGACAAAAGAGGCGCTTGAGGATGATGAAAGGGAGTTGAGTCATGCTTTGGAGGAAGGGTGTAAACCGTCCGGTGGGATGGTTGTGCATTTGGTTTCCGGTAAGGGAGTTCGTGACGCGAAGCCAAGAGGGGGAAGCCTGTCGGTGAACCCTGGTTGGAGCAAGACTTATGTCCATGCCCGTAGGTTATCCTTGAATCGATCTATGGAGGCTGAGCTAATGATGTGGTTATAGTTGCCGGACATGCTTTTGAACCGTTCAATGCGACCGCTAAGGAAGAAGCTATCGAGAGTCTGATCAATACCTGGGAACCATTCCGAAAGCTATCTCCAGACGCAGGTGCTTACATCAACGAGGTACAATTCACCAATCTTCCAAATGAAATTTCACTAACCAATAACAGGCACTCCCATTCGAACCAGACTGGCAGCACACCTTCTGGGGCGACAACTACGGAAAACTCCTGTCTATCAAGAAAAAGGTTGATCCAGACGATGTGTTTTGGTGTTTCCCTTGTGTTGGAAGTGAGAAGTGGGAGCAAACGGCCGATGGTCGTCTTTGCAAAGTCAATTGAGGATTCGAGAATAGTTCTTCAGTCTCAGCACGGATAAGATTCATGTTTCGTCAAATTTCAACTGTCGGAAATGATGGAAAGATATTCGAACTGGTAGTTGTATCCTAGAAACTGGAAGTTGATTGGCATGAAAGGGTCTCTCGACTCTTCATGTCTTGCCAAGTATTCTCATGAGGTTGTCTCAAGCTTTCGGTTCACAGACCGCGATCCAAGGCGAAATAACACCTGAAATCATTAGTTCCACTCTCCTCAAACGCATGGTCAAACTTACTACTCAAGAAAAGTCTTCCCGTCTTGACATCATGAACAACAGTCGTAGCAACAGGCAAAACCTCTCCCATCCCATCCTCAAGCACCTTCTCAACCTTCCACCCCTCCTCTCCCTTACTGACCTTCATCACAGCAGCAGGCGCACTGAAGCCATAGGGATCCTTATAAGCCTCAAAGATCGCGATACCCTTCGGGAACGCAGCGATCCAGACATCGCCGTTTTCATCAACAGATGCATTATCGAGAGCGTAGTCGACTTTCATCTCAGCTGTCTTATTGAGGTCGTGTGATGGGAGGATGTTGTAGATTGTTAAGACGCCGGTCATACTGTCCGGTAGGTAGAGTGTGTTATCGTGGATGGCTAGGCCGTTGGGGAAGTATAGGTTGCTTGAAACTTCTTTGCAGGGTTCGGAAGGGGGACAGGCGTTGATGTTGGCGTAGCCTAGGATGGGGGAGAGGTGATGACGCTGCAAAGTTAGCTATCGTTTCATTAAGTTTTGTGATAACGACTCACCCAGCCTGTCTTGTGGGGTCCATGATCGTTCGTGACATAAATCGTCCCATCTTCCATAACAGCAACACGATTAGGCGTAGCAATACCTTGATCAGCATAAGTCTTGACATGCTTCATCTCGCTCATTCCAACTCCCGTCCTAAAACGCTCAATAGTGGTATTACCACCATGAACATACTGATCCAGAAGCTTTCCATCCTCATCAACCGAAGGCCGCATGTTGGTGATCAAAATATCCATACTTCCATCCGGATTATCGATGCCCGTGAATCCAGCGACGTTGATAAGTCCATCTCCAGAAGTTCCGGCGAATCCTGGTGTTTTCAAAACGCGAGGCTCAAAGTTGTCGCTGTCGATGTCGAGAACCACGATGGCGTCTTTCTCCGAACGGCCAGACACGTTCAAATGCCCAACACTGTTCAATCGTTAGTATCGGCATTTGTAGACTCAAAATGAGAAAACTCACTTTGTCATCCACTTCTCCCGCGAAAGAGGATTCGAGCACGCAAGAAATAATTGCCGAGTAGATTTTGACAACCACATATCCTCACAAGCCTCCATCCGCGGATTGACAATCTTGCGACACGTGTACGGAAAGTCACTGATCGGCTGCAGTACCTTTCCGACACCGAAAGCGAGCCATACGGCGTCTTTGAGATAAACTTGGAAAAGTACTGCAAGGGCGATGACGGCTGTAAGGCCAACTTTGACGAGTATGTTGACCATTTTAGGAAGTCTTGCAGGTTGAGGAAATAACCAGGAGGGGTTCTTGAGAATGATGTAGGATTTTGGACAAGTCAGCTGATTTTACCCCGTACTTCTGGTGAGAGATTTGGTGGTCCGTCGGACTCGAGGATTGAAGGATTCAATCCTGGCCTGTAGGATTCAGAATGGAGACGTATGTAAATCCAAATTATCGTACTCGTGTTCGTCACGAAATGTTAAGTCGATAAATAGATTGCACTAGTTTCACGTCTGTGCATTTTCACTAGCTATCATAACGCTTGCCACACTTCTGCAATTAATCAAGCCTATCTGCTCAGGCCTGAGAACGCGCAGCTTCAGGACGAGGCCATGCAGGTGGGAAATAAGATGTTAGCTTTAGAAGAGAAGCACGCGAGTTTAGAGAAGAAACATAAAAGCTTAGAGAAGAGATATGAAAGTGTGGAGCTAGACAACAAGAGACACAGAATAGAAGCCTAACTGCGATTACATCTACAAGCATCTACTTCTCAGCTTGCTCAGCAATGCCCGATGCATCGCGCACTTGAGCTGGACACCCCGTCTTGTCCTTTCTGGTCAACACTATCTTCCGCTTCTTTCCCCCATGACCGCCATCTTCTGAAGCCTTGCGCTTATGGCCAGCACCTTCATCCTCATCCTTGATTGCCTGGTCGTCCTCATTGTCGTCCCCCTTCTTACCACGGAGCGCGAGCTCCATAGCCGATTTGAACAAGGGAAGAAATTCTTCACGCAGTTGTTCTGGTGTACGAGTGAGATAGTCCTCAACTTGATTGGTAGCGACATCGCTGCCGAAAGACTCGTTGAAAAGGATACAGCCTTGCACAAGAACACAGGAGTTCTCCGCCCAAAAATCTTGATCCTGCTGCTGGTGGACTATGAGACGCGCAGCCATTGAAAGAACATGGCCGAGACTCGCTGTGACATCGCTATGGTAGCTGAAAGCAATGCCACTGTCTTCCTGGGCGATCCAAGCATACCGGTTAAATGATTGATGAAAGACTGTCTTGGCAAGCTCACTCCAGCAGATCTCGCTTATGACTGGAATATCATATACCCACTGAGGAAGAGCATTAGTGGCAGCTGCCAAGTCGCCCTTAGCCCACTCAACAATGAAATCCCTCTCCATCTGGTCATGATAGCTGTTTTTTACTTTGAGAATATGGATGGTGGCTGCTGGATAGTCATGTTTCGCACAAATTTCGACCATTCTCTTGGGGTCCGGAAACCAGCCCATGACCAAAGCCTCGTTGCAGGAGCTGTGAATGGCCTCTTTGATCGGTGTATTCACGTTGGCCACGAATATGTTTAGGTCAGACTTTGGGTCATTCCACCCCGCCACAATTTTATCCCTGTCTGCATCGGTATGCGAAGAGTGGTAAGTGCCAACGACAAAGCCAGCCATGGTGAACAATCCCACAACCACGCTGGTAATATGTTAGCTGACTTGACTTGAGAGTTGGAACAAGAATGAGTACTTACCACTGAATCCAAGGATCATCGACATAAATCAGCAACTTTTTGCCAACATTTTCGATTGCCAGATCCAAAGCACGTGTCATGACCGGACTGTACTGGCAGAGCCAGCGGAGGGAGGCCCCATGATTGTTAGGAAAGACTATTTTATCTTTATCGCCCTTGAATTGATTATAAAGTAATCGGAGGCCACAGCTGGAAAGCAACCTGACATGTTCAACACCGGCCGAGTCTAACTTTAGGGTTGTCGCCGCGTTTTCGATGCCTTGTAGCCGATAAATCGTTTGCAGCAGATGAACCGTTTTCCTCGCCTCGGCAACGCCATGGCGAAAGGCTCTGGCGTCATCAAGATTGAGAATTGCACAGTTGCGCCAATCACAGGATACAAGCATTCCCTTCCGCTGCTCATCAAAACCCTCACTTTTTTGCTGTGCCAAGAAGTGTTGCTTAGCCTGTTGTTCAACAGCGGATTGCAGATGTAATGGCCATTTTTGACTGAAGTTGCATTCTTCGACAATGATGGTTGCTGGTTGTTTCTCGAATGACATGTAGGTCACCGTATCTCGATACCTGGCTAGACGCGCGTCAAAATCTGGTTGTTGGTGGTGTCTCTTTAAAGTGACCACCAGGTCCTGGAGACCTCCGGTCGACAATCGACGCGGTTCGGGTTCATCAAGGATCTTGAGACTTTCGGGGATCGTTCTTGCGGGGCAGGTCGTCACAATAGACTCCAGTATCTTGGTATTGATATTAACTGCCTCAAGTCCGGTGATTGGACTCATATCTTCTGTTGGCTCCGTGACAGAGACGTCATGGCCAAGACCCTCCGAGATGTTTTCTCCTTTGGTGAGAACCGGTGCTTCGGTATGAAACAGTCCTTCGGTACGAGCTGGCTCGCTATGATTCTGAGGTTGCAGGTCAGCACTAGTAGGGCCAGCATTGGCGTCCGAGGTAGAGTATCCCGGAAACTGAACACCGTTAGATGTCTCATATTTGTGCACCTTGCCGATCCATGGTCTTCCAATTTCGTCCATTCGGCGGTTTATCATGAAATAGAAGAGCAAGATTGCTCGATGAAGATCTTCCATTGAAAAGAGAACTGCAACGTTCTTTTCAATGCCCCCTCCAATGTTGTCAGGACTTGGAAAGCGATGAGCGTAATGGGGCCCATCACGGGAATAGATGCGATTCGGTATCCGATCCTGGGGTGCAAACAACAAGATCTGAACAGCATGTGATAGGACGAATGCCCGTAATGCATGCCTTTTCCGCTCCTTTGGAGGCCAGACATGAGAAAAGTGTTCTGGGAGAACCCGAATGAAGGTGGGCTTGGGGCAAAGCGTAACGACTTGGTTCACGAAATCGCGAACATTCATGTCATTTCTCTCGCCTAGTTTTCCCGCATAGCTGGCCAGAAGTGTGGTTGCACTGAGCATCAAAAAGTCTGAGCCGAAGTCGTAGATAGAACGCCCCTTTCCGCGAGAAGGAATGAGAGAACCACCTCTCATGAACTTTTGAAACTCGAGCTCGGCCCCCGTAGCTTCATCATTGATTCGCTAAACCAGTGAGTGAGGCAGGTTTCCATCATCGGCATCGGAGCAGTTCCGACGATAGTTGGACGCGAGAAGGGCAGCCTCGTGAACGATTTCTGACACTGTCGAAAAGCTTTCAGCATGACATCTTATAGGAGTAAGGATTGATGGACACTTACCGACAGTGTCAGCGTAAGCGGTAATCTCCTCATTGCTGTCAAATCCGCAATATTGTGCCAGAAAGTGTGCTTTGCGACCCCACTTGATAGCACGACACTGGATATCGTGCCATGCATAGTTAATTAGAACTCCCAGCTCTTTCTGCTGTTGGATGTTTTGCGTCACTACGTTGCTTAACTTTTCAGGCTGAGTTGCACGGTGAGCGACGGGAGTAAAGAAACTGAAGATCGTATGGTTTTTGTACAGGCAGGGCAAGGTACGCTCTGAAAATCGGGGGTTGTTTTCGAAGATGTGCACCACACTCATGAAGTCGTGATGCTGAGCGTCTAACACCTTGTCCTCATTTCGGATGCGATCACTCGATTTCTTCGGTGGCATGATGATTGAATGTTGTTTCTTGGTGTCAGAGTGGAGATATCGATTTTCACAATTCCAAGTTCTCGGAGTGTTGTTGTGGTGCGGCTCTGGTGGGTGGGGCCGGCGGTCGGTCAATAGGTACTTCCGAACGGTGAATCCAGCCGGATGATCTAGAATCACATGATCAGTTGTAGCTGCCTTGAAAGATGGTAATACAAGCTGAAGTTGCGGTGCTGGTGCCTGTTTTGGAGTGTTGAGATTGGGGTTACTGCTCAGGGGTGAGGCTGTAGAGATCGCCCATCTGCAACACCACGACCCAACACACGATGAGCTCGAACATATGAAGCTAACATTATAAACCCCTCAGTCTGAGTTGTTTACTGCCATAGCTTCGCTGCGTTGGCTGGGGCTGCGACTCTGAACAAGGGTAGAAGCCACCACAGTCGAAGAGTACGGTGCTGACAGCCAAGTTCCATTAACGCGTCAAACTGATCTGAGTGATCACCAACAAAGTCAGATCCTAACCTTTATCTGCCCGAGGAATAAGCTTTTTCTCTAGCATTTACACTCTCATTAAACTGATATATCCCCTTCGCTTACGCAGAAAGACGTTATTCTCACTGATCATCACATTAGGCTAATCACGGTATTGTCGTACACGCCCATCAGACATCGGAACACTCCTGGGTGATAGCTCCCGGAGCCAAGAGCGAAGCGACTCAATATCCCATATCTCCCCAGCATCAGCCAGCTCCCACAGATTCTCAAAATGACTTGCTCGTTCGATTTTACAGGAATAGCTAGAACCACAGTCCGATAACGCCCTAATACCATCCAAGTCCATCTGAGCATGTGTAGAGAATGGCTTCACAATATCATCAAGTGTCTCTGGGAAACACATGATCGCTTTGCCAAGCCTTCTTCGTCTGAAAGAGGTGAAATCCTCTCCTACTTCATTTCTCAACCTCGACATAAATTGCTCTTTGACATCGCGAAGAATAGCTCGGAAAGCTTCCTTGTTATTGCGGTGATAGTGCAGACCGTCGACTTGACTCAAGAGAACACGTAGAGGGCGCTTATCGTCGCGATCGAGGAGCAATCTTACAGCTATGCGCAGAGCATTTTCAGTTGCCTCCGAACGGATACGTTCCATGGGAATGACAACGATGACAATCGCAAACAGCTCTTGGTAAACCTCGGCCATGTACTTGATTGGTGGGTTCTGATCATCGAACCCAGGACTCTCAAGGAAGCTGGCGCCTAACTGGCTTGAGTTGTAGGGCTGGATACCCAGGGTTCTGCAGAGACTGCTAGATCTTGGCTCGAAATGGTCTTTGGGTGCACCAGTAAGGACCGTAAGCATTTGACTCTTTCCAGCATCCATGGACCCCTGCACCCCAATACAGATCTTGTTCAAAGGCTGCATTCGAAGTTGCGCCACTCGGGCAAGTGCGAGAAGCCATTTCGACCAGAAGTAATCTGGTTTGATAGACCAGTGGTTCTTCCTGGCATCAGGATAATCCTTGAGCCCCGTTTCGAGCCTGGCTCTCCACTTCTCTAAAGTCTCTTGTGTATGCGAGCTTGATAGATCTTCGTTTACGTGGTCGAGAAGCATCTTCTCAACCATGTCATCAGGTCTAGCCAGGCTGATTCCAAGAGCGTTAAGGGTGGTAATTAGCACCCCAGAGAACGACAGGTCCAAATACTCGCTGTGGCGAGGGACGAGGTGGTTGATGACACGAGAACTGCAGTATCGAACCCAGGAGAAAAGGCTCGGCAGCATACCCAATGTCACGGAGGCTATTGGACGACTTTCAGTAGAGCTGCAATACCATTCATATGGGGCGTCAAGCTGAGTGATTATTATCAAGTGGCACAGCTGAATGACCCCCATTATGTCTTGAAACTGGGAGATAGCCTGTTCCGTGCTCTTGGATGAGTTTGTTGGCCGACGATAAAGGTCCTCACTAAATTTCTCTAGTGCGCGAGCGAAGCTTGGCAAATTCGCAAATTTCTGCGCCAATGTTGGTCTGTTTGCGTTCGTCCACGCCTTGATGGTCGCTTCACCTTTTGTAATTTTTGGGCTTTTTTCACTTTCGGACATATCAGTGATAAGCTTCCTGAGAACGCGCGGACAATCGGCGGGGACATCGGAGAGAAGGCCTCCGTCAGACTCATGCGAGATAAATTGTCCCGGAATAAAAACAGATCTATCTATATCAGTTTCAAAGTCTCGGGGCCACCGTTTCTTGAGGATGTCAAAGGCATATCCCATCTGACTGACAATAAGATGTGGGCTAGCGTCACTGACCAAACCGTCAATACGGTTCGCCACGAATCCGACTTTGTCGTCCAGCTCAATAACTTGCTTTGGGGGGCGATTCTTGGTGGAATCGTTCTCTGTTCTGGAACTTTTTACCTTGGATGTCTGGGCCACGAGTGCATATACCATTGTTAGGCGGATACTTTCGAAGGTATCGGTATCTGACCGACTGGCTTTACCAAGGCCGGGTTGTCCCATCTCATCGACTTTGATAGTTGTTGATCGTCCAAAGATATCACGGAGAATGATAGCTTGTTGAACCACGATGGCTACTTTGCCGATGTGTTCGAACGTATCTTTGTCCTGGATCATGTACTCCAACTCCACCAAAGCCTCATTTGGACGGTCAGTTGTAAATTGCAGGAATGTATGTGTATGAGAGCTTACTTTGGAGTGACCATTAGGGTGAGAGGGATAGCTAATGGATTTAAAAGGAATCTCCTTTTTATTGTATTTGAAGAATTCCCCTTCCAGAAGATAATGGATAATAGCAGTATCGACAGCCAGCGATATGGTGAGACGGTGGATATCTACCACACAGGAACACTTCACCACTGTGTCAGGCATCGGTAGTATGAGGGAGGGGATTTCATTGAATGATACACCATGATGGTTCTTTGGAAGAACATCTTGGGGCAGTTTTGCACCGATAGAGCTCTTGATACAGTGAGAATAGTTTGACATATTGTGGTGCTCGTCGAATTCTCGTGCAACAGGGATCTGCGGAAGGTCAACAACACTTAATATCTGAAGACAACTCTGTATTCCTGGAACCTCGGTGGAAATGGAATATATGCAGCCAAAGTGACAGAACTTTCCCAACTTTGTTCTCGGGGACTTAAAGTCCCGTTCAAACCTCCTCGATGTGTCGTTCAGTGCAAAAGGGACATAATCATGAGGATTGATGACGTGATGAAAGTTCTTGCTGAGATGTATTTTCCACGAGGCCGTGGTCCCTTCAGGCTCATTGAAATGGCAAGGGGCTGACCCGAATGTAATGACAGAAATGCCATTCGTTCCCTCTTGCCATATATTAGGAAGAGATTGGTGGTCAAGTATGGAAAGATAAGACGAAGCGGTTGCTAAAGCCCCCCTTCGAGGCAGTTAGCATTATGTGATTCAGGTTCAAATCTTTCCTTGCAGTCTTACCCAAAGCTGTGACCGCAAACAACCACTTTGTATCGCGCCATGAGCCATTCAACAAGCGGAACAAACTCCAGTACTCTCTCGATAAGACCTTGATAGAATTGCGAGCCAATATACCCAGTGGCTTGCGTGCGAACATCAGTGCTGAAATTAGAATCAGTTACATCGCGAGTGCAGCTGAACTCCAAGAAGATCGTTTGCAAGCGATCTGACCATGCAATGAGAGGAGGTGTTGGACTAATGCCCGTCTGTTTGTTAATGGGAGCAATAGAGTAGACCTCATCTCTTCAGTCTAACTCTGATGAGCTCGAAGTCGTCTCTCTGGTGGAGACATTCATCTAGGTTGCTGCCTTTTTCCTGCTCATCGCAAAGATGGCTGACGGCAGCAGCAGCGCAAAAGGTGAACTCCTTGTTCCTCATCTCAGCGCCAGTGAGATCAGCCTTTTGGTCGTCAAAGTTGATGTAGTCACTGATCAAAGTGTCTGTTGGCTCCATGGTTGCAATAAATGATAGGACGCGGCACAATTTGTAGATATGAGCTCTGCAGTGACTGTTGAGGCGAGATTGCCGCTGCAGGTCATCGAGACAACTGGGGCGAATGCCCTTAAAGCAGAGGGATTATCCGAAACGAGGCTCCGAAGTGCGTTGCAGTCCTGCATGGCGACCTCAGGCCGTAAGCGCCTAGCGATGCCGCCCATAGATCGTGTGTCAGGTTAAAAGCCACAGCGGTTGTCGCCATGCATGAGAATGGTTTTGGAGAACTGCATCTTCCTGTTGTGGATTAATACAGTTAGCATGGCATTCCTAATCAGAAATATCGAATATGTGGTTTTAATGCCCAAGAGGCGATTGACAACACCAATTCGGGCCAACAGAAATGGCTCTGCGGTTGAGAACGACCACATGCAGGAGGTCCCGAGGGCGCGGCCTCTACAGACAAAGAAATAGTTGGTGAAGCGTCACAGAATGCGCCGCAGAGAGATAGGAGTTGATTGAGAAAGCAAAAGAATGATTCGACGCAGGCAATTGTTGAGAACAAAGTGATGGACGACAGCTAGTTGGAGGCACCTTCTTCCAGTTGCGTCAACAAGATGCAGGAGAGCTGGAGTGCAAAGCTCTTTCCTCTCATGGTATAAAGACAATCGACCATCAGAACGTTTACAATCACAAGACACATAGCACAAGCCAAAGCATGGGAATCATTCAATTAGGATAAGAATAAAGA
>JABCJV010000339.1:0-22131 GCA_013184325.1 Fusarium luffae
TTTTTTTTTTTTTTTTTTCCCAATCGCAGAAACCGCAATAACATCAAGCTAGAATCTACCCAGACTATTGTATGGTAGCTTCTATGAATAGCTTGGTAGATAATCTCTTCAATCTGCTTTCTTTATCTGGCCTCCGATCCTTGGAGAAGTCCTGACCCTCAAGTATCAGCCACTCGATTGGTTCAGCTCTGAGTTCAACCACACAAGCTAGGTCCGCTTGACCGGGTTGACATGCCTTCTCGATCTCCGCCTTCAGTGTTTCTCTCTTTTTCTCAGAATCTTGTCCCTCTTTAACTTGTTCAAGCTTTCTTTCCAAGACACCTTTACTTACCGGTAGCCCTTGTGGAAATGTAAACCCATAAGATAACAGTCCTTGACCAACAAGGCTATACAGTCCATCACGGTTGCTCGGTCTGAACACAAGGATCGATCCCATCATCCCATAGTACATTATCAAATCACCCTCCTGAGCTTGGGCATCGAGCAAGCCAGCTATACTTGAACCAGCCATCAATACCTGTGGCTTGCCAATGTCCCCGTGCGCGTGCAGAATAGCTGCCTCTTCCGCAATTGGATCTGCAGGTAAGTCTGGCCCGCTGTTGAAACAATAGATGAACGCCGATAGATAGCCTGTATCGTTCTTGTGCAGGGGTAAGACAGTAGCTCCCGGCTTACGAGAAACCCGGAGAGGATATTGCCCACCACTGCTGGTCCCAAGTGGATCTTGGATTCTGGTCCTGGCCTCAACTAAGGTCCTCAGGGGCTCGTAATCATGGTAGATCTCAAGCGCTTCCAGGACGGTCCAGCAAAACAGCGAGTCTTCATCCCCGCTATTGAGCAGAAGCTCAGCTAAGTCTAAAGCAGAGGTGGGGTTATAGATGGGTCGAATGGGCGGCATACCATCGGGCCATTCAGCTAGTGGGAGCAATCCATATATCCTATCCTCTGGCTTAGTGGAGTGGAAAATGTCTTTAATAGTGAAAAGAATTACTCCAAAAGGTATGGGTGCAGATGAATCGAATTCCATCAATGTCTCGAAACAATGTCTCCGGATAATAGGAAAACGGTTCGCGAAGAAGCCTCTGTCGTCAACTTCATCCTTGTGGCACGGCTTGTAGAGATATGAGGCAAGATAGAAGCATAGATTGATTTCAGCCTTTAAGAAGCTGTCATAGCCACAGAGCACTTCCATGCCATTGCCGCTTCGGTCCGGTGCGGTGAACTCTTGAATGATCCAGAGTCTACTCCAGTAACGCCGTTCCGCAAAGGCAAAGCACGCCTTGCGAAGTTGAATGGCCAGTTCGTCTTGAGATACTGCCGAGTCTTGGAAATAGGACTGCAGAGAGGACTTTTGAATCCCCCAACTCCCGATTTCATAATACCAATAGCCACATCGAAGCTTTTCTTTATCTTTATAAAGCTGGGGGCTTTTGGTCTTTATATCGTCCAAGAGGTTGCGGAGAATTGAGCTATTATCCGCAGCTGGGCCAATACAGGCTAGCACCTTGGTTGCTTTAGCATAGATGTCGCCCATCATTGCTACCTGGTAGCCCTTCTCATCATTGTCCTCCTGGTTTATGCATATCGAATCAATCCAGAGGTATGGGGGTTCTTGAGAGCTGTCGTCGGACGGATATTGTCGGTTGATTTGGTCCAGAGCATAGCGGCAGTTCTTGGTGATTTTCATCAGACGACCGTTGATAATTATGTCTTCAGTGAAGCCACCATCTCCCCATGTGTATGAGACAGCAAAGTATTGGATGTTGTCGGCGAGTGAGTGCGTGCTGAGAACCAGCTCAAGAAATGGCGCAGTTTGCTGAGCTCTGATATGAACGAGCCGAATGCTCTCGGCGGGGTTGTCTAAAGCCTTGTGCTTGAAAGTAGTCTTGCTCATTTTCTAATGAATTTTTGTCAATGACAATTGAAATATGAAGCAGCAATTAAATCACGCTTTATCTAACAGTTGCAGACCCTTGAGCGGGGAAGAAGGTTCCCATGTGATCTGACCTGTCATTATCCTGCATGGGGTCTGCCAGGATCGCCTCATTTAGGGTCCACGAGACAGTACAAATAGGGTTATCGTAACTCAAACCTTTCAAAAGTATGCCCTGGCACAATGCGACAGTCTACTTCTATTTTTCAGCTACTGAGCTAAAGTTTCAACGTATTGGATCTGCTACAAAATGCAAGGAAGTGATGTGATCTGTAGGGACTTATTTACGTTGCTCGCGAATTATAGACGCAAATATCCACTGGACTTTTCATTTCTCTGTATCATGAAACGATCCTTTGTCAACAGAATATTAACAGAAAAGTTCACTAAGTGTATAAGCCACAATTTTCTGTCATCATTGACTCGTTGGCACAGATTGATCTAGACTTCCACGCGTATTTGGACGGAACTCAGTTGTCTGCCCGTACTCTAAAGCCCCAGCTACCGACGCTAAAGAAACAGCGCTATGAGCTTAAATGCTTTAGCGTACTACCCCCTGGGGCAAGCCTGGGGCTTAGCGCTGTCTATGTCATTACGCGTTGCTCGTCAGCCTCACTTTAGAAGTTTAAACTTTGTCTGAAACACATGGCTCAACTGATCGGTCTTCTTGGCATTGTAAGTTTACATCAGCCTAGTCACCAAACAAGAAAAGCTTTTGTTTGTTTGTAATTTCATGCGCTGTTATTCATCGGGCTGTGAGTCTGAATGATAGCCTGCGCCTCCCAGTAGCTTAGCTTGGCGGTGACATTGAGTTGACACTAACCGCTTTAACACCAATTAAGGATCATCGCAATTTTGTATATCATTGCTTTAAGAGATATCATTTCGCCTCGAATCGAGAATCATTTCCCCTCTACATCATCTCGATTTCACACAGACATCAATCCACAATGCGCATCTCTCAGTTGTTTGCTGTGACTACTTGCGTCACCAGTGTTCTCGCTTGTGCGAAGCATGATAATCGCTATTCGCTTAAGAACAAGAAGCGACACATTGACCCTCGCGCCGATCCCGGAAGCAAGGACTGGGCTTATGAAGCTTCTTACAACTGGGGCCGCATCAACCCTGGTAGAAATATCTTCTCTCGATTCGATTGCCAGGCTTGCTAATGACTTGCAGACTATCATCTCTGTCAAACGGGAACCCAGCAATCGCCCATTCCAATCGCGCTGAAACAGGGTCTATCCCTCGAGCATCTGATCAAACATTGGGACTACCCTGACGAGATCGCCGGCAACTTTTTCAACTGGGGCTACGGACCAGCCTTCACCGTCCAAAACGAAGATGGCATCTGGACCCAGAACCCATCCTTCAGCTTTGACAACGAGACAGTCTACCTGAAAGGCTGGCACATCCACGCTCCCGCCGATCACACAGTCGAACGTCATCGCTCAAGAGCAGAGCTTCATCTCGTCCATGTCAACGAACAAGGCAAGGAGCGCGCCGTGCTGGCCGTTCGTCTAGACCCAGGAAATAAAGAGAACAGTTTCTTGGCGCAGCTGCCCAAAATGATTGGGTTCAATGAGACGGAGACTGCAGAAGAGACGACGCTTAATCACAAGTTGCTTCTAGAGAGTGTGCAGTATTTTGACGAGTTTTGGACTTATGAGGGGAGTTTGACTAGTCCGCCTTGTACGGAGGGTATTCGGTTTTTTATTGCGAGGCAAATTATGTTTACGAGTGTGAAGCAGATGAGGGATATCTTGGGAGCGTCGACTTATAGTGCGAGGGAGGAGCAGTTGGTTTGGCGCCATCGGATCAATGTTTAGAAGAATGGTACAGTGTTCAACGTAGAGTATACAACACATCCCAATCTAGAGTGTCTTGTGCAAATTCCACGGAGCTTTCTGTAATAGATTGATCGTACGTCTATAATCGCTGTCTATAATTCCTCTTTCGGTTGAAGTTCAGTTTCTAGTTTCCAATCTTGAAGCCACCGGGCCAGTACTTTTGGAAAACTCGCAGAGGATCATACTTGCGAGAAATGTCAAGTAGCTTCTGCTTGTTCTCTTCACCATATCCATCATAGATATCCTGGAAACCTGCAGCATCGCCCATGTATGTAAAGGCCTCGTAAACACCCGCCTTCTGGGTAGCGTTGCCGATAGCATAAGTAGTATCCTCAATCCACTTGAAGATGGCATCATTGTGCTCATCGCCACTCCACTCAACGACCTCGGCCCAAGCAATGTACGTGCCTTTTGACTCCGTATCCAAACCGAGAGCATTACCACCGGGGTTGTACTTCTTAGAAGCCTTTGCCCAGAGAGATCCAATGGGTTGCCAGTCGATTGAGAGGGCCTTGCGGTCTTCCTTAGGAAGAATCTTGTAGAGTTCGGGCAGAGCGTTGAAGAAGACATCGTTGGAAATTTGAACGCCCTTGAGGACCTCCTCGTAGGTCTTACCGACGGTAGTACCGGCGATGAACTGGTCGTTGATCTTGGGTAGGACTAGCTGGCCAGTCTCATCAGAGAATTCAGCGAGTGTCTGCTTTTTGAAGGTGTTGGAAATGGTGGGGATGTCGAAGAAGGGACGGAAGCACTCTGGTTCGGCCTTTGAGTCGCTGTCGTAGAAGAGGATTGCGGCACCAATTGTGGTCTCCTCGTCAACGGCGATGACTTGGGGGACGATGTGGGCGAGAGGGTCGGTGTTGAGGGCGGAGAAGTTGGCAACAGCCTACATTATTGTCAGTAACATGAAACTATAAATCCCAGTTGAGTAACATACCTTGAGGAAGGCGGGGATATCCGCAACACTGTAAACACCGGCATGGACCTGATCGGAGGGGAAAGTTGCAAGTCTGAACTTGGTCACGATACCAAAATTGTTCGAACCACCCTTCAGAGCCCAGAAGAGATCAGGCTTAGAGTCTGCAGTAACAGAAATGACCTTTCCATTGGCGTCGACAAGCTCGTACTCGAGAACGTTATCAGCAGCCCATCCACGCTGGTTTCCGTGGAAGTTAACGCCACCGGCCAGTAAAAGACCAGGTACACCGACGGGGGACAGACGACCTCCGGCACATGCAAGCTTGTGCTCGCCCAAGTAACGGTAGACATGGCCCCAATCCAGACCAGGCCCAACCCAAACAGATTCATTATCCTCGGTCAACTCAAGAGTTGTGAGGTTGGACATGACGAAGAGAGGACCATCGTTGATGTTGTTCGCGCCTGGAATGGCCATATGTCCACCACCACGAACAGCAAAAGAAGTAAAGCCAGTGCTCATCAACTTGACAGCCTCGCCAACCTGCTTCGGCTCCGTAGGACGGAAGACACAAGTTGGGTTGAGAATCTCATTGTTAGACCAGAAATTTTCCGCCTCATACTCATAAACAGCATCTTTGGGGGCGAAAGTGTTGTTTGGGAACATAAGCTTGAGAACCTCACAGCCATTGTCCGATCGCTTGGTGGCGCATTGCTCAGATGCATGTACGGATAGAGCCGCAAGCGACAGTAGACAGATATTGGTGAACATGGTGATGAAGGAATGTGAAGAGAATGTGATTGTTGGGCTGAGGTGCAGGTTTTGTGCGGATCGTGCATCGGCTTATTATCTATTCGCGGTAGGAGATTGTCGGGCTAGTTCAACTGTAGAAAAAGGGTCCCGAGGGTTGTGGGTCACGATAATCTAAAATCTTATGGGAGGTCTGTTTCCAAGGCTTGGTAGACGGAAATAAAGTGATCAGATACCCACCAAGAGCTGGCACATAGGGCTTCAATTATTTTGGCTGCTTCATTCTTGGCGGCTTTTTGTCAGAAACCTCAATGGCGGTGAATTCGCAGAGCCACTCTCAAGTCTGTGGTAGCCACTTCGACCATTGCAATTGGAGAAGAAACGATTTAGTTCGTGCGCACGGTATATAATCGTGAGCACGGTCAGCAATCAGTCTCTGGGCTCCATTGTATTCCGAGTCTCTTAATGATCTCCGGAAATATTCCGGGGTTCAAATTTGTCACGCCTCCGGAGCTAAAGAAGATGAACGCTCTGATTATTGGACGATGACAGTTCGCCCCGGGTTTTACGAGGTCCGGATATCGCGTCGAGAAACTCATCTGTGGGGTTTACGAATCCTTTATTATGATCTACACAGCTAAATATTATCGAGTCTGTGACCTTGTCCTTGTTTATGGACGAGTTGACCGAATTGAGTAACTAAAACGGCCTAAGGAGAGCTTGTGTTCTACTTTGTTAAAGCTCTCCATGTGCTTAATTACTAGCTGTCAGTGAGTGAGTAGATAAACTACACAAGAAGCATTATGTTTATTCGCCACGGATGATGTTGAAACAAATGAAGTTCAGGAGTGCAGTAGTTCGTCCCTCCCATGATCATCTGCCGGCATTAAACACCCTTAGCGAATCCTTCGCGTTGCCCCCTTGAAGGCTACCTCGGTATCTTCGGCTCATTCATCTGACATGTCACAAACCATGTCAAAGCGGCAGTTCTTCATCTTGCAAAAAAACGTGGTAATATCCCAGCAAGTGCAATAACGCCATAATGTAACACTGATAAATTGCGAGATCATCACGTACATGATGAAAGAACAACTTCATACGTCAAAGCGCGGCGGTACTTTGGGAAAGCCCTCAGTTGATCCGAAGGTTAGTACGGACGAGCACTAGTCAGGTACGCTGAACAAGCATTGTCTAAGAATTAGTTGATGTTAGTTAAAAGACCGGTTGTAATCTTTATTTAAGTTAGTTTTTTTCTCTCTACCTTTCTTTCGAGAGAATTGTCTTTGGTGTTTGACAGAGCCTGCCGGATCATACCGAAATCATGTCCATCGAAAATGGAGTCATGTTTCCCATGGACCCACCGCCTGGAGTGGTCCGTGATATCAACCAGGTTCCTGCCGATGCTCCCCTTGTGATTGTCACGGCCATCTTTTTCCCGCTTGCGACGGTATGCATGGGCATTCGAGTTTACACGAGAGCAGCTATCGTCTGTAAGCTCTCTTTCGATGATTGTAAGTGATTTTATTCCCGTGAACTTCGTTTGCCAACCTTCATAGATCTTATGATCCTCTCTTGGGTATGCAATGTTCTTCTTGTGGCCTTCACACTAAATAGTAAGTTCTCACTTTAATCATCTACACATATGACTTACCAATACAGTGACCAACTACGGAATGGGCAAACACCTTTGGAACGTCCCTTTCTCACCAGATCTATTCCCCAATTTCTCCCTCAACAACCTCCTCGCGGCCATCTTCTTCTGCGCAGCCACGGGTTTCGCGAAAGGTAGCATCCTAATCTTCTACCTACGCATCTTCCCCATGAAAGCAGCCCGAATAGTCATCTGGACCGCCTTCGCTTTCATCATAGGCTACTCGACAGCCTCAGTCCTCGTGAACATCTTCTCCTGCAATCCCGTCCGCGGCTCGTGGGATCCTGTGGCTATGGCGACAGCAAGATGCATCAACAGACCGGTCTTCTACTTTTTACAAGCCGGCTTAGGAATCTTCGCAGATATCCTCACAGTCATAATTCCTCTGCCGTGGCTCAAGACCCTCATGCTACCAAAGAAACAAAAGATCGGAGTTGGCGTTCTCCTGACCATGGGTGCAAGGTAAGTTCCCCAGCTCTCGCTTATAAACTCTATCTAACCGAAGCAGCGTATGCATCATCAGCGTCATTCGGTTGCAATCTCTGAGTGTCTTGCTCCACAACCCAGATTTAACGCGTAAGTTTCAAGTTCTACTTACTTTTCAGACCGAACTGACGAGATTAGATAACACAGTCTTGGCTTTGATGTGGTGCATTCTAGAATTGAACCTCAGCATCGTCGGTGGTTCCATGGCTACTATCAAGCCTTTTCTCAGAATTGCTATTCCGAGAATGTTCAGCTCTGCTTATGGAGCGAGTGGGAATACTGGACCTGGTATTCATCTTGAGTCGAAGGATAGGAGTGGGTTCCAGCGATCCACGGGTACAAACTCGAAAGCGCCACAGATTAGTATGCATGGGTATACAGAAAGCAGTGAGGATCTAGTTCCATAGAAGCGTCAGACATTCTTATCGGGAATAAACAACAATATTAAGTATCACCATCGTTAAACTAGCATGAGGTTGTTTGTGGTAAGCAGCCACTAACGCAGCCCTACTCAAATTCGCAAACCTTGATTTCTTTTCGGATTCTGTTCAAAAATGTGGATTGCCTCATCAGCCAATGAATTTGTTCAATCATGACGGCTGTCTCAAGCTACGGCCATTTTTTCCCTTGGCGTACGCAGAGAAACTCGGCATCGCGGCAGCAAAATCGTAAGCCAAGGCGCCGCAGGGGTAAGACTGGAGCTTTTAGTCCGTCGATAGTGGATTGCATTCATGACGCGCCATTCATTCAACAAATAAAGGATCGATTGAAACAGGATAATTTTAAACAAATCGTGTGCAGAAGAGAGTTTTATCTCTGCCGTCATTGTATGATTCTGTTTTGAGTGGCTTGGACGGGCGCGTCGATCTTGACACTGACTCGACCTAAATGACGACTTGAAAATGTCATGAGGCTACACCAGTCAGTTATGACGTTTCTGATCACCAGAATCGTCATTACACAAACAAAATAAACCTGCTGTATAATTTTACGTAGAAATAAATGTTGGTATATATTCTGCTTTGACAGCCACAACTCAGCCATCAATCCCATCATCACAGTTTGAGACACCTTCACAATGGCGTACCAAGACAACACCAGATACAACGACTACGGCACCACGTCTGAGCGCCCAACGGGTCTCTTGACTCGCTTCGTCCCCGATAAGCTCAGACACTCGGGCCTCTACCGTTGGTTTCTCCGCTTAACACGTGTCGGACAATTCCTCTCTTCTATCATCTCCCTCGGCCTTTTCTCCGCCCGTCTCAAGAAGGTCTACAACATCGTCAATGTCATCAAGACCCGACGTGGCGTCAACGCTGCCTTTGGCGCAGTTGAGGGTATCCTCGCTGCCGCTGCCTTGTACACTCTTGTCGGCATGATCTTGTCTCTGCTTCTCAAGGGTGGTGGTCCACGATGGCTTCGCTGGCTCTGGGTTCTTCTGGATATTGCCTTTATTGGAGGTTTCATTGCTGTGTCTGTTCTCACTCGACCTAATGGTGGTCCGGCTGGCCCAAGACGTTGTTATGACGCACAGGGTATTTCTGGTGTTTTCCAGAATAATTCCAACACTACGGATGACAGCTGCAACTTGCCCTGGGGTACTTTTATTCTCGCTATTCTTAGCACGTAAGTCACTACCCCACATAAGCTTGGGAACCATATAATAACTTCTTTAGTCTCATGCATGCTGTTACTGCTTCCTTCCACGAGATTAAGGAGCGCCGCAAGGAGCATCACGTCGAGAAGCAACCCGAGCCTGTTCCCCAAACCCACGCCCAGCAGCCCCATGTTGCCCAGCCTCATGCGGAGCCAGGTTATCCTGCGCAGCACAACGTTCAACCTGGCCATGTTCAACAGGGTCACGTTGGTCACAACACTGCGGCCTACTAAGCTTCTCACGCTGAATTTAAAACGCCTGGCATATGGTTTCATCAGTTCAATCACGAAATAAGATGATGACGTTCAAGCTGGATTCTTATACCATGTACAAATATTCATCACGAGAAATAGGTGTCGGGGGAGTTGTGGAAGTGGAAGTGGAACTGTATACCATGATGGGGAGATGAAGAAGGGAGGATCGGAGTATGTAATGACCTTAATGTATAGTTAACCATGATTCTAATTGATATTTACTATCTTCAATTTCTTTGATACATGCTGTGAATTCGTTCGGTTGGCTAACTATTTAACGGCTAGTGGCTAGTTGAATGGTGACGATGCGGCTCGCCATCAGAGCATTAAGGTAATAAGAGATAAGAGATAAGAGATAAGAGGTAGGGTCAGAACGATAGGAGACTTGAACAATTCGGATGTCATAGCGGGTCTGCCCGTAGGCAATAGCCAATTGTGAGCCGGTGTCATGTCGATCATTACTTTCCCGGGCTAAATCTGTCTCAAGACGACGATCGAGTGTGGAGTTGATGCTAAGCGACCTAAGAGTGTGTCGACATAGACCAATCATATCGTCGTTTGTTCACAGAGCTTTTGGGAGATTTCAGTGCAATTTTTTCGGTGTATCTTCGAATACAATCTTTGAGTTAAATGCAACATTTGAACACAACAGTACTATTTACATCATATGTATATCTCAATTTAAGCAAATAAAGCAAGAAACTGTGGTAGATATTAGATTGACCTTGAATATCTATTTACACAGGTTCTACGCCTACATGCTCCAATAATGCGTTCCCTCCCGGGTAGTTTCGTCGCGACTGAGCGCGGGAAGACATTCGCGTCTGGAAGGAATGGATTTGACACGGTACGTACCCGCCCCACCAAGTCGGACATGTCTCACCTCCCCGCACGATCAAAGCCGGATTTAACTCCATGGGGCAATGTTCGGAATTGTATCATGACGACTCCGCGGGGATAAAGATGACAGCGTATAAAACAACATGAATCAACGATCCAATTCACATATAACCAGTGTTCTTTGAACTTATCTCTATCATTTTGTGCGTCTTGTAACCATTTCAATGACCAAGATGACTCTTCTCCCATCAGCCCCCAAAGCTGCCCGTACGTCGCTCAATGTCTCACATTTGGTTCATAATCACTGACATATCCAGCAATCGTGGTCAACGAGACTTCTTTCGCCCTCAACGGCAAAAATGTCTCGTACCGTTTTCACGTCAATTCTGAGACTGGAGATCTTCTCCTAGATCATTTCGGCGCGCCCGTGACAGAAGACCCCATCGCCCAGATCAAGTCCAACGGCGGCGGCTGGTCCACCCAAGCCCATCTCCGCCGTGAATTTCCCGACCTCGGCCGAGGCGACTTCCGTACGCCAGCAGTCCACATTAAGCACGCAAAGGGCTTCACAGTGTGTGATTTCAAGTATAAATCTCACAGCGTCATCAAGGGTAAACCTTCTCTTGAAAAACTTCCTTGTACGTTTGGTGCAGAGGAGGATGTTGAGACGCTTGTCGTGGCGTTGCAGGATGAGCATAGTTCTGTGGCGGCTGAGTTGAGTTACTCGGTGTTTCCCAGACTTGATGCTATTGTGAGGAATGTGAAGGTTGTTAATAACAGTGATGATGTGATTGTTGTTGAGAAGTTGGCTAGCTTTTGTGTGGACTTTCCGAATGAGGAGTATGAGATGTTGCAGCTTCAGGGAGAGTGGACGAGAGAATGCAACAGAACTCGCAGAAAGATTGAGTACGGAACACAAGGGTAAGTTCGCAACACTCCCATCAGCTTCTTCGACTAACGATGTGCAGATTTGGAAGCACGACTGGATACTCCTCTCATTACCACAATCCCTTCCTCTCAGTTGTATCCCCCACAACAACAGAATCTCACGGCGAAGCATGGGGTTTCTCTCTCGTCTACACAGGCTCCTTCAACATCGAAGTCGAAAAATCCCATCAAGGACTCACCCGGGCAGTCATCGGAATGAACCCCTGCCAACTCTCCTGGCCATTGAAACCTGGCGAGACTCTCCAATCGCCAGAATGCGTCTCCGTCTTTTCCAACGCCGGCATCGGTGAAATGTCGCGTAAATTCCACCGTCTCTATCGTCAAAATCTCATTCGAAGTAAATTCGTCAACCAGCCACGACCGGTCTTGCTTAATAGCTGGGAAGGTCTTTACTTCAATTTCGATGAGAAGACGATCTATAAACTTGCGCAGGAGACTGCCAAGTTGGGCGCTAAGCTGTTTGTTCTTGACGATGGGTGGTTTGGGGATAAATACCCTCGTGTTAACGACCATGCTGGCTTAGGCGACTGGATTGCCAACCCCAAGAGATTTCCCAACGGATTGGGTTCTCTTGTAGAGAGCGTTAACAAGCTCAAGGTCGCTGAATCAGAAGAGAACTTGCAGTTCGGTCTGTGGGTTGAACCTGAGATGGTCAACCAGAAATCTGAACTCTACGAGCAGCATCCTGAGTGGGTTCTCAGCGCAGGAACTTACGCACGCAGCGAGACCCGTCAACAACTCGTCCTCAACGCAGCGCTCCCCGAAGTCCAAAACTACATCATAGATTCAATGACCAAGATCCTTGAATCCGCGCCTATCAACTACATCAAATGGGACAACAACCGTGCTATGCACGAAAGTCCCACGCCAGACAACCACCACGCTTACATGTTGGGTATATACCACGTCTTCGAGGTCCTAACGACTCGCTTTCCCAACGTCCTCTGGGAAGGCTGTGCTTCTGGTGGAGGCCGTTTTGATCCTGGTATCTTGCAGTACTTCCCTCAGGTCTGGACGTCAGATAACATGGATGCTTATGATCGTATTCATATCCAATTTGGTACATCGTTGGTCTACCCACCTTCATCTATGGGCGCACATGTCTGTTCCGCCCCGAACGACCTAACAGGACGATCTCTGCCCATGCGCTTCAGAGCCCACATCGCTATGATGGGCGGTTCCTTCGGTTTCGAGCTTGATCCCGATCACACACCTGAGGAAGACAAGGCGCAGATCCCAGAGCTTATCTCTCTTGCGGAGAAGATCAACCCTATTATCATCAACGGTGATATGTGGCGCTTGGTCCTGCCTGAGCACTCCAATTTCCCTGCTGCAATCTTTGTATCGGAAGATGGAAGCCAGGCTGTGCTCTTTGCGTTCCAAATTAGATCGACTACTGTGACGAATTATCCTTTGCTGAGATTGGCTGGTCTTGATCCTGCTGCGAGGTATAAGCTTGATGGTGGGAATGTTTATTCTGGCGCGACTTTGATGAACGGTGGCATTCAGTATCGATTTGGTACGGATTATGATAGCAAGGTTGTTCTTCTGGAGAAGGTTTGAGTTTGGGTATAAAGATAGATTAAGAAATGCTATAGGAGTATCAATAGTATAAATAAGTATAGAATTACGACAGAGGTCCAATCTGTGTCGATAGACTCAATCAAAAGACAACCCAATATCCGGATCAAACGCCTCACAAGTAATAGTCCCATCATCCCAAGTACTCGTCGCGACAGGCGTACTCAAATCCAACATATCAAGGCCGCTTTCTGGTACCCAAGCCAAGGAGTCAACCGAACTCTCACTCTCCGAAACTTCTTCAACAATTGCATTTCTTGCATCACCAAGCATATCCCACTGCAGATCAATATGAGCATTTGGATCCGACAAAGCAAATAATGTTTCCGAATGTTTGAGAAGATTTGGTAGAAGATGTGACTGTGAGCCTCGGACGGTGGATAAAGCTTGAATGACGACCGAGAGTAAATCTCGAGGACCGTTGTCAAGGGCGTTGTAGGACCAGCCTGGAAGTTGTGCTGTGTCGGCGAGACTGACTCCGACATCAAATAACTTCTGCTCCTAGAGAAAACGTTAGCGACACCCAGTAAAGAAGTATATGTATCTCACCATTCCAATGCCATGACAGTCCTTAGACTTCGTCCCCACAGATCCCAAAGCAGCCATGATGATCTTTCCAGCATCCATAGGCAGCGCAGGAGGAAGCAACAAGCCAAAGCCAGAAGCAGAAGAAGGATTCTGTCCAAACGCTATCCTCCACATCGAAACGCGAAGCCACTGCTGTGTAATAAGCGTATCAAAACGTTGGCTCTCGATGATAGACTGCTCAGGCTGGACGCTGCATAGTTTATCGTTGATGGTATTGACGAGCTTTAAATCTTCGAAGCGACGGTCGTCGTTTTCGGGTTGCCATTCGTATAGTGAGTATGGGAGGGATTCGAAAAGGCGGATGTGGTTTATGAAATCGTGCATTACGACGGGGCAGTTAGAGTCGACTACTTGTGGTTTGTTGACGGTGCTTCGGAGCATGACTGATCGCCGGTGTTGGAGGGCAAATGTACTGAACCTGTCAGTTTCACGAGTAATAGTTGCAGGAGCTGGTTGACTTACCGTTCTGTAACAAATAATAGCCAGAATACTCGTCTTCTCTTCTCCCGCTCTTCATCAGGTAACCCGTAGTACCCCGACTCTCGAGTGAGATCAAGTGCTTGAGCAAGAGTAATACTCTGATTAAGATAAAACCACGCATGCCTCGAATCATTGAGATTTCCATAACTCGCAAATAGGAAGAAAGAAACCAGTATAGAGTCCAAACTTGTATCGTCAATGACACTATACTCGCGAAGGCAATTCTCAGCAAGCTTCACCAAGACATCCCCATCCAGTTGTGGTTCAGGTGGGATCTCAGCGTTGAGCTCATTGTCGGAACCATCGATGCGTTTGTCTAGTCGTAGTTGCATTCGTGTGGCAGCGCAGATTGCTAAGATGAGAGCGTATCGTGATGGCGGTATTTCGTTTAGGCGGGCTGCGTCGGTGAGGATGTCGTCGTCGACGACTGGCATTATTGGGTAGAGGAAGCGCTGGAAGAGTTGGATGTGGGCGGTGAGGGATTGAGACATGCGTTTGCAGAGGTCTTCGGTTTCGAGAATTGAGTCATTGGATAGGCTTGGAATGTCTGGTCCAATGTGTTGAGTCTCATTGAGGTCTGGTTGTGAGATTGGAATGGTCTCTGGTAATGGGTGTTGTTGGTGTTCGTGTGTCTGACTCTGTGGTTGTGTCTCTGCTTGTGACTGTGCGCGTGGTTGTGTTTCTGTCTGTGCCCATGTCTCTGGTTGTGCTTGGGACTCGCACTCGCTTCTGCTCAGCACAGTCTCCCTCGGCGTAACAATCTGAAACTGGAACCCATCACCTCCAAGACCCTGTCTCAACTGCGCCTGTCGTCTCCCTTGACCCTGCTTAGGACCTTTCCTCCGAATACTATGCCGATACTGACACCGAAGATCCCCGATGCTACAGTTCTTACAGGGCAAGCCCCGATCACACTTGACCTTGCGGAATCGGCAATTATCGCAGACTTGGCTGCGTTTCTCGGTTATAGTAGACATTGTGTTTGCTTAATGGAGATATAGTCGGGTGATGCCCGCGTCATTTGCTTTTTTGCTACCTTCCTATTCTCGGTCCGATGAATACAGCGGGGTTACATTGACCAATCCGCGACGAGAAACTATCGTCGCATCAAGCCGAGGGCTAAGCTTTTCTTCAGGAAGGTCCAACTGGACTTTTCCTAATGGGGTAATTTTCGGATCGTCCAGTAGTCAAACGATCGAACCCTCCCCCACGGGGCGAATTCTGCATTCCCCATGGGGATGCCAGAAGCAGGAGACGGTGAACTAGGAAGTAGATCCGAGAAATGTTTCTCCATTATATAACCTTATGATGCGACCCTGATACAGCCAAGATCATCAGAATCAAATCTGCATCTGCATCTCTATCACTATCACCGACAAGATGGGCAAAGAAACTCTCGATACTTCTGTCTCTCATGCTGAGGACTACGATGTCGAAGCACCCCGCAAACCAGCTCAAGATACCACTGACCAAGCTCGTCTAGGCGCTGAGGCTGAACACAATCTTCCTCCTCTGCAGGCTGTCCGCAAATACCCATGGACAGTAGTCTGGTGTCTCGTCGTCTCCATGTGCGTTGTCATGGAAGGCTACGATACCAACTTGCTCTCCAACTTCTACGCTTACCCTGCTTTTGCGAAGAAATACGGCCATTGGAATGAAGATACCAACAACTACCAACTTTCTGCTCCGTGGCAGGCTGGTCTCGGCAATGCTGCGGGCGTGGGTGCGTTCTTTGGAACACTGCTCAATGGATACCTTGTTACCAAGTATGGTCACATCAAGGTCCTCATTGCCTCACTCGTTGCGCTGAGCTCCTTCATCTTCATTGTCTTCTTCGCGCCTGATACCAAGGTTCTTCTTATCGGACAGATCCTCTGTGGTCTGCCCTGGGGTGTTTTCGCTACCACTGCACCTGCCTACGCCTCTGAAGTCCTGCCCATGTCTCTTCGAGTCTACATGACTAGTTGGACAAACATGTGCTTTATTATCGGACAGCTCATCTCAGCTGGTGTCATGGCCGGTCTCGTCAATAAGCCTGCACCTTGGGCTTACCGCATTCCATTTGCTCTTCAATGGTTCTGGCCCGTTGTCTTGATCCCCATCCTCTGCTTCGCTCCCGACACACCCTGGCATCTCGTGCGAATCGGCCGCCACGACGACGCTCTCGCGAACCTCCGACGTCTTCGACCCAACGCCACCGAGGAAGAACTCCACGATACTCTCGGTCTGATTGTCTACACCAACGATCTCGAGGAGAAGCTCTCTGTCGGTACTTCATACAAGGATTGTTTCCAAGGCTTCGAGCTTCGCCGAACCGAAATTGCTGTCGTTGTCTTTGCTGGCCAGGTTCTCTCTGGTCTCAACTTTGCATACAACTCTACATATTTCTTCCAGCAGGTTGGACTTGACACAAACACAACCTACCATCTCAACGTCGGAGGAAACGGAATGGCTCTGTTCGCGACTATTATCTCTTGGATCGCCATCATGCCCTACATCGGACGACGAACAGCCTACCTGTATGGTATGTTCACCATGGCCATTGTCCTCTTCATTATCGGCATTCTCAACACCCGCACCGAGAACAACACTATCGCCATGAGCCAAGCAGTCCTCACCCTCGTCTGGACATTCGTCTTCCAACTCTCAGCCGGTCAATTAGGTTGGGCTCTCCCCGCCGAGATTGGTTCCACCAGACTTCGACAGAAGACCATTTGTCTGGCTCGCAACGGTTATGCCCTCACCAGTGTCGTCGCTGGTGTTCTTCAGCCATACTTCATGAACCCTACCAAGTGGAATCTCAAGGGCTACACTGGATTCATCTGGGGAAGCACTGCTTTCTTGACTTTTGTTTGGGGATACTTCCGTCTTCCTGAGACTCGAAACAGGACTTTCGAGGAGCTTGATATCATGTTTGCCAAGGGTGTTTCTGCGCGCAAGTTCAGCTCTTACAAGGTTGATTCTTTCAATGAGGCGCATGATGCTGTTCAGCAGACTGAGGCTAAGGCTTAGGTGGCAAGACATCATGGGTGCAGTTGAGGTGTTCACGATTTATGCTATCGAGGTTGGGAATCGGGCGTTTGTTGGAAGGAAAACAGTTTTGGCAAAAATACTCCACACTATCTTTAATATCATGAGTTCAGCGTTTACCCCTCCGTCTCTTATGTGACTGTACAATCCCTTGCCAATCAGTGATCAGCCTCCGGTACTTCGCTCTCACCAATAGTGATTCTCGGTCCTTCAAAGTTCTTCCGTCCATCAACAATCCACTGGATAAGCGAAATAACAATGATGACTCCAAATGCAACCACACAGTAGTTCATGGTAGTTCCATCCACAGGCAGCGCAGGAGGGAACAAGAAAAGCACCGTCGTGACAATAGTATATACCAGACCAATGATGTTTGTCGTCCACCCTAGCCAATTTGGCAGCTTGAAGGCTCCCTCCGGCAACCGTGAACGTCCCGTGCAAACATGGAGAGCAATGGGAATGCCATAACTCAAACCCAGAGCTACTACAGACGACGCAATGATAGCATTGAAAGCCACAGTGGAGCCAAGATAAATGCAACCAAACACAATAACGATCACAACGTTCAGGTAAAGCGCGTTCATGGGGACACCAAGCGTAGGATGGACCTTCCACCAGATACACGACGCAGGTAGACCACCATCTCTCGCGAAAGCAAACATCATACGAGACGAAGTTGTCATAACAGCGATGGCAGCAAAGACCAGACAGAGAAGAGGGAACATGAGAAGGCAGATAGCTCCGACTTTGCTGTCTGTCGCAAGATAGAAGATCTCAAGTAAAGGTCCGGCGGTAGATCCGATGATTCTATCCGCATTACTGATACCGCCTGAGACGAAGAGTACCACGATGAGGAAGATGAAGCCGGTTGAGATGCCGATGTATTGACAGTACAGCATAATCTTTGGGCCTTCCATGGCGGCGTTGGGAATCTCCTCAATCATATGGGCCACGGCATCGAATCCAGTGAGACCAAGACCGCCTTGAAGAAGTCCAAGAAGCCAAGCGATACCGTCAGGCCAGCCGGTGGTATTGATGAAAGTCGCAAACACATACTTGGCTGTAGCATACTCAGGCGCTGCACATGCAAGTACAGTGATAGAAATGATGAAGAAGCCAGCGATGCTCCATACAAGCGCTAAGCCATTAATCTTCGGCAAAATCGAGTGCATGAAGGCATTAGTCGCAAAAGCAACAAACGTAATGCCAAGATATATCAAGAATTGATGCCATCTCTGAAACGCGTATTCGGGATGAAGAAGCGAAATAATGTTGATAATAAGGGTACTCGACAACGAACAATTCGTCGCAACAAGACAAGCCCAACCACTTAGATTAATCCATCCTGTGATCCAAGACAGAGGAATCTTAAGCGAAGCAGGCGCAATAGTGGCAACCCAATGATATTGCCCTCCGGAGGTTGGCTGTGCAGACAGAAATTCTGCAAGACTGGCTGCGAGGGATAGATTGCAGATACCAGCCGTGACAAGACCCCAGATAACCGCAACTGGGCCTCCGGATGGGAGAGCGAGGGAGAGCGATGCTGCCAGGGCGGTCCAGGAGTTGAGGATTGCAAAGGCGAGACCCAGCATTGTCCAGCGGCTGAAGTTGCGCTTGAAGGACTGGGAGTGACCCAGTTGGGCGAGTTGATAGTCATCGATGTTTGTAGTTTCTTTGATACTCATTTTGACATTGATAGTTACCGCCAAGAAAAGAATATTGTGATGGGGATAAGCTTACACTTATAGTTCCTACATCCTCTGATTGTTATCGGGCATGACGGATGCAGCACGTGCCGTGTTCGCCGACGCTAGCGGATTGCAATCGCGGGGAAGATAACTCCAAAGATGATTCGATGATTCTCAGTCACTAGGGCTAATTGATTGGTTAGGTATCCACCGTTATCAAAAGGCGCGAAGGGGTGAGAGATAATGGCTGAGATCGACGCATTCTATTGGACTGGATTGACGAAGGAGCTGCCTAATTGATCGTGACAAAAAGTGCTAGTCAACTACCCAATGCGGTATCAATTTGGAGACTCAGATATCGTTCACTTCCCAGCTGCCTTTGATTCAACCTCTAAACTCAGGCAGACATCATATTCAGTCTTGCCTTTGGAATACTCACGGGCCTTTCTGTCTGCTTTTTGGCGTGCTTCAGCATCGGCTTTTTGTTACTCCTCGGCTGTTCTTACAGCTGCCTAGAACTTCCTCATGGCGTCCTCGTCAGCTTGGTTGTGACCATCATCTCCATCCTTTTCCGGTTCTCGACAGCTCTTAGCTCGGCTTTCGCTCAACCTTGAGCTCAACTTTCATTCTCTTGGACTGCCTTCTCTGTCTCAACTCTGGCTCCCTCCATCTCCGTCTTGGCCTCTTCTTAGGCAAGTCTTATGTCTTCCATTCTCTGATGGAATGCCTCCTCAGCCTTTCGTATTATGTATAACAGTTAGGGTTTCCAAGGGTTTCCAAGGGTTAAACTAGTTTATTCCAAGTTCATATTAGCAGAGTTATAGAGTATTATACTAAGTAGAACACAGTATTTTATCTCTTAATAGTAAATAATTTTATTACTTTAAAGCAGTTCTAGCATGGAGGCCCCCTGGCAATTATTAGTCACTTTCTCCTCAGTTGGAATAATAAGGATTTACCTGTAACTAACATATCTGCACCCGTTGTAAAAGAAGAAGCATCGCTCAGCAGATAGCACGCCATAGGAGTTAGATCTTCTAGTACGCCGAGTCGTTGGACTGGAGCTCCGTTTTGGTACCAATCAAGGATGGCTCGTTTTTCTCCTTGCAAGCGGGCCAGAAGAGGAGTTTGGATAGCACCTAGTTAAATTTAACAAGAAGTATTAGGACTAGTTCTGGCGAACTTACCTGGTGAAATGCAGTTTACTCTGATTCCGTATTGACCAAGTTCTCCGGCTAATGGACCCATGAGGCCTTTAATAGCAGCCTTGCTGGCATTATTTGCTGACTTTGGCTGCACTGGGACATACATTCCTTGTCCATTGATGCTGGCAATGGCGACGATACTTCCGGGAGTCTTGGTATCGACGAGATGCTGCGCAAGAAGCTTGATCACCCAGTATGTACCCATAATGTTGACGTTGAGTGTGCGTTGAGTGACCTCCCAGTCAGCCTGGAGCAGTGGCGTATCCATAACAATACCAGCCGCTGTCAGTGCACCATGTAGCTGGCCACCCATAGACTCGACCGCCTCTGTGAAGGCCTTTTCCAAAGAACTTTGGTTAGTAACATCACCTCGAATATATGATGTCTTAACGCCATAGCGCTCACTAAGAGTCTTGAACTCTTCTACTGGCTCGGGAGCCGTGTCGATGACGGCAACGCTGCCACCAAGTTGAGCTATCGCCTTTGCGCAGGCGAAACTGATACCTCAGCCACCTCCAGTAATAAGGTAGCTTCTGTTGCTGAGGTCAAAACGGTCGGTGACTTTGACGTCACCAAGGTCACGAGGGTTGAAGGTAGTCATAATTGCTCAGTTTTGAGAAGAAGTGTGATACCAAGGTGAAAATTAGTTGACTGAATCTGTTGGCAATCAATAATCTGAAGTTGCATACTATCTGAATTTATATCCCGTGGCTGACTATCCGTATCTGAGATCTCGGAACGTTGCCGTGAACTATGTGAATTCGAGAGACACATCGGGCCACAAGCGAACCATTCAGATTGGATCTCATCACTACAAAATGACGGCTTGCACATCACGATAACCTTACCCGATGGTCTACGATTGACCACCGCTTAATCCATAGGTGCGGGGTATAATGTGTAATCCTGTAAGCATGCTGATAACGCTTGTGATATGGAGTCGGGTCACCTCCCGGCGGGAACCCACCATCATCTGTGAGATACTCGGCCATCCAAACCGAGACAGGCACTTACCTATTGCTTCGGTCGACTGACGATTTGGAATGCATAGAGTACGGGAATGTTCCGAGAGCGTTATCCTATAAGATTCATGTCTCGCGCGTTCAATGAAATACGGAAGCTCAATACTGCACGAGCAAATTATTTTCACAACAGATTCCTACGAGCTTCTTCAGTAGTACATGTTTGCCATCGCTATCGACATTTTACCCCTTCAGCCAGTAAAACAATAGTCATGCCACACAAGCCCCGCGTCAGTCTAGGCCTTCTAACATTCGGCCCTGAAGGTTCAGAGGCTGATGGAACTCGCATCACATCTTTGGACAAATTCAACGAGTGCCTCGACTACTTACAATCGCGAGGTTATAGCGAAGTCGATACTGCCCGCACTTATGTTGGCGGAAAACAGGAAGCCTGGACCAGGCTTACCAACTGGCGCGACCGCAAACTTACCCTGGCGACGAAGTGGTACCCCTACAGACCTGGCGATCATTCCAAGGCCGTTATCAAGGAAAGCCTGATGAAGAGTCTAAGCGAACTGGGTTCTGATAGTGTGGATATTTTCTACCTGCACGCGCCTGATCGTTCAGTTCCGTTTCAAGAGACTCTTGAGGCCTGCAATGAGTTGTACAAGGAGGGAAAGTTCAAAAAGCTGGGCCTGAGCAACTACGCAGCCTGGGAGGTCGCCGAACTCTGTACCATTGCAGACCAGAAAGGATGGGTCAAGCCAACCCTTTATCAAGCCATGTATAACTGCTTAACTCGCGCCATCGAGGAAGAACTAGTCCCTTGTTGCCGCAAGTTCGGTCTAGATATTCTCGTTTACAACCCGTTGGCAGGAGGCGTCCTCAGCGGAAAGTATCAAAGTAAGGAATACTCAGATGACGGTGGTCGATTTTCTAGTTCAAATACTAGCTTCGGCGCGATCTACCGCGACAGATATTTCAGGGATGATAACTTTGAGGCTTTGAAGGTCATCCAGCCGATCGCTGACAAATGGGACCTTACACTTTTAGAGATTGCATTCAGATGGTTTATCCACCATAGCAAGCTCAACGTCAGAAACGGCGACGATGGAGTTGTAATTGGAATTAGCTCTCTAAGTCAGCTGGAGAGCAATCTAAACAACCTGGAAAAAGGTCTATTGCCCGATGAGGTAGTAAAGGTACTGGAAAAGGCTTGGGAGATAACCAAACCTTCTTCTATTACATATTGGAGGTAAAGGTAGTTACATAGTTATAGCCAATAAAATAACTACTACTACTACTACTA